>CAJGYM010000102.1:0-250876 GCA_904845305.1 Caenorhabditis auriculariae
ACTTTGAACACGGCACTACGTTAATTATAATCTGTTCAGATTTTGAATTTCAAGTCGTCGCTCAAGCTCCGCCCATAATGGTGCGATAAACCAGGCTTGTGCGTCAGGCCGGGTTTGCCCGGGCCGGCCTGGCTCGGGCTTCAGGCCTCACTTTCAGGAAAAAGCACGCGTGGGCTCGGGCCGGGCCGGGCTTAAGAAAAAAATTAAAATTTCATTTAAAAAATTTTCACCGAAATGTTACTTTTCACTTTTGAAATCATAGTTTTTGTTAAACTTTAAGTGCAAAATTGAGCAAAAACGTAATTTTTGTCGGAAAAAACTTGATATCCGACTAGAAAAAAATTGCGCGTTTTGGGCCAGGCGGGCCATTTTTTCTTGATGCCCCGCTAAGGCCGGGCCGGGCTTACGAAATGGTCGGGGGCCGGGAGGGTGACGGGCCGGCCCTCGCACAAGCCTGCGATAAACCAATCAGAGAGCGAGCCATCCACAGAGCATTTTTCGAATGACGTCATTCTAGTTGACATTCAAAATCTGAACAGACTATATCAGAACTGGTGATTCTACTTTAAGAAGACACATTCAGAAATATTCTCATTTAATTGGCGAACTGGTTAAACAAAAACTGGTCAGTCATTGTAGACAGGTTCGCATTGATTGAACAAACCTTTATTTCTTTTTTGCGTTTTTTATTTTTCTTTGTTGACTTAAAAGCAGTGAACATGCTCAGCTTCCTTTCGATTCGTGGTGACGTTTTCATTCACCCTTTTTTTGAGGGGAATATTTTTTTATTCTGATAATAGAGATTACAACATTTCATTTTTTTATAAAAATTAAAGATGTTGTAAAGTTATTTATCTATTTTTTCTAGAAATGTTTTTGTGTAAACTAGCATCTTTGAAGCAGTTTATTATTTAGACCTTTCAGATTGTTTGACGCCATCGAACACTCGGTTTATGTTTGCTGATAAAAATTGTTTTGCCAAAGTTGTTTATATGACTGATAACATAGTGTGTCTGCTCATTTGTTTAATAAATTGCAGTTATCAGATACTTTCTACTTTTAAACTTTTTTCCATATAAATTCATTCTCACTGGTCAGATTTATTACAGACCGAAAACTCACGAGCTTAATTGATCTCTTTTTATTTTTTATTAAAAATCGAAAACGAGCGAAAAATGTGTGAACCTTTCTTTTTCTCTAAACTTTGAGCGGGTCCAATGCCACGCCCACGCAGCTGGCCTCTTTTCTTTTCATTCTCGATTTTCTCCTCCTGTTTACTTGCTGTTCATTTAGTGATCGCAAACACTCGATCGTTTCTTTTTTTTCGTATTGCAAGTAGACTTTTTTTTTCTTATAGTTTGAAATGGGAATTCCTGTGGTTGAAGTCCCAACGAAGCCTTTCGCCGGTCAGAAGCCGGGTACAAGCGGCCTACGTAAAAGAGTTAGTTGACTGCTTTTCGATTGCAATAAAAGATGAAATTTAGGTTCCTGAGTTCCAGCAAAAGCACTATACCGAGAACTTCGTGCAGGTATTGATAGTGATTTTTTTCAATAAAATATATTTTTTTAAATTCAACTTTAAGTACAAAATTTGCATAATGTCAATTTCCATTTCAAATTTAACGCTATGAAGAAAAGTATACTTTCTAGAAAGGTCAATCGAGGTATCCACTTCGTCAGTCAATAAGTAGGATACGCGGTAATAGTGCTATCGGAGTGCACTTCGTCAGCATAATCCTAAAGTATTTTCAGCACTCGCAAATCCAGAAACTATAGGGATATTATCAGAGTGCACATAAAGAGTACTGAAATAGCTATTTTTGAGAGTACGTCGATTGACCAGTGTGTTCATGAATTGCATATATCAAAACGGAAAAGTATAACAAATCCGAAGCGGTCAAAAGCCAAGGTTTTTCATACGAAATTGAGTAATGTATTCTTCTTTACTTCAAGTGCTTGTTTTGTATTTCATATCGATTGCGTCTTGCTAGGTGTTTTAATGCCGTGTTCAAAGTAATTTCCGCGAAATGCGAAATTGTCTCTGACCCTCCAAAATTTAGTTATCTTTCTCTTTCTCTGACGGCTATTTTGAATTTCGCGGAATCACTTTGAACACGGCATAAGGCTTAGATAGTTCGAATGAACTGAAAAAATACCCTGAAAATAAGACTTTACTCAATATTTATTTATTGTTCCAGTTTTTTTTTCAAGCATTTAAGAATTTTTTAAAGAACTCTTCATCACAAGAAGAGTGTCCCAAATGTGTGTTTTGAAGTGCGTTTTTTTGAAGAGTGGTCTAAATATGTGTTTTGTAGTGCATTAATTTTAAAGAGTGTTCCAAAGGTGTATTTTGTAGTGCATTCTCGATGCGGGCCTCGGATCGAAGAAACGCGGTTCACAGCTTGTCGTCGGCGGCGATGGCCGTTTCCTGACCATGGAGGCTGTTAATGTTATCATAAAAATTGCGGCTGCGAATGGGGTTTTTCAAAAGTTGAATAATCTTGTAAACAATTGATTTTCAAGGTTTCTCGACTGATCGTTGGTCAGAATGGTTTCCTTTCGACGCCCGCTCTTTCGCACCTTATCAGAAAGGGACACGAAGGAAAACCTGTTGACGGAGGTATACTTAAAATCTCCAAAGTTTACAAAAGTTCTTTTCTCTATGCAGGAGTCATTCTCACTGCCAGCCATAATCCTGGTGGTCCAAAGGGTGATTTCGGAATCAAGTTCAACTGCGACAACGGAGGTCCAGCGCCTGACCACGTATCATATTTTTGTTAAAGTCATTCAAATGAAATACATTTAGGTTACTGATGCTATTTATACTGCAACGACGAAGATTGATAAATACTTTTCGGCTGAAGAACTTTCATGCGATTTTACAGTCCCTGGACGGTGCTCTTGAAACTGAAAAACTTTATGAAATTGAAACTTTAGAAACGAGTACGAAGTCGACAAATATGGAAAATTTGTGGTTGATGTCATCGATTCCGTCAATGATTACGTGAACTTCATGAGCACTATTTTCGATTTTGCAAAGGTGATAAAAATACATACTTCTAATGGTAACAAGGCTTGTTGTCTAAATTTCTCCTATCCACTTTAATACAAAGAGATTAAACCGCAAAATTTCACAAATTCGTTGATTTTTTTTTTTTTTTGAATAAAGCAAAATGAGAAAGTTGTTCAAACGCTTAAAAATTGAAAATACCAATCTTTTTCCAACTTTCAACCATTCTGAAGGTTTATAGATCAAAAGGCTGCTCACCGGTGAGCTCACTGGGCGAAAGTTCCGAGTTTTGGTGGATTCCATGCACGGAGCTACGGGCCCATATGTTTCTACGCTTCTCGTTGACCATCTTGGAGCCGATTCCAATGATTTACTGCGGTCAGTTATCTTTGGTTTGCAAAAATGTCTCCGTTCTCAGAACCGTGCCGAAACCAGATTTCGGCGGAGGCCATCCGGACCCCAACCTCACTTATGCTAAAACTCTGGTTGACAAAATGAAAGGTGGAGACTATGACCTCGGTGCCGCTTTTGATGGAGATGGGGTTCAAAGTTTTTTTTTTCTGCCATCATCATTATTCCTTTTGTTTAGGATCGAAACATGATTCTTGGAAAAGAAAGCTTTTTTGTCACGCCTAGCGATTCTCTGGCTGTCATTGCTGATAATGTTGATGCGATTCCATACTTTAGAAGCAAGAAAGTCACTGGTAATCAATATTTCACTATTTATGCAGTTCAAATTTTACTTACAGGGTTTGCTAGATCCATGCCAACGGCGGGAGCTGTCGACCTCGTCGCAAAGGCGAAGGGATTAGAGGTTTCGGATTTTTCTTTTTTAAAACGAACAAGGCGTTCAGGTTTTTGAAACTCCAACTGGTTGGAAGTATTTCGGTAACTTGATGGACGCTCAGAGAATCGCTTTGTGTGGGGAAGAGTCTTTTGGAACTGGCAGCGACCACATTCGGTGAGCATTTTTTTCAGTAAATTGGTACTTTGTTAGTTCAAAACGCTGGATCATGGCTGGTTAAAAATTTTTGAAACTAATGAGTTGGTTTTTCAGCGAAAAGGACGGCGTTTGGGCTTTCCTCGCGTGGCTGCAAATCTTGGCCGAACGCCGCGAATCCGTGCCACAAATAGTGCAAGCGCATTGGAAGAAATATGGTCGCAACGTTTTCACACGGTTTTGTTGTTTTCCTTCTCAGCTGTTCAATAGTTTCACGAGTTTCAGATATGATTACGAGAATGTTGACGCCGCCGGCGCGAATCTTCTAATGACCTTTTTGGAAGCTCAATTCCCGGCTTTCGTTGGCCGCCAATTGTCCGCCAACGGCGTTACTTACAAGGTTTTTGCCTTAGCTTTTAGAGAGAAAAACAAAATGTAAATTGCAAACAAGTATTTTTAGGGAGAATGCCGTTTTCAAAGTGAATCCGCGAAGTTCAAAATAGCCTTCAGAGAGGGAAAAGATAACTAAAGTTTGGAGAGTCAGAGATAATTTTAAACTTTGCGGAAATCATTTTTAGTGGCATGAGCATACTCTTTTCAAGCTCCGTGATGAAAAAAGTTTCCAGAAAATTTGGTTTTCGAAAGATTATTTGTCAATTGTAGTTTAATGGTTTTTGTACTCTCAAATTTCGTATAATTATGGCAATTTTTTTTTTCCAAACAGTAATCAAAAAACACTAGATTTCAAACCTACTATATATTTGAAAATTTCATAGTGTCATAAAAGTCGTAGAATTCAAAATGTGTTGCAGGTGGCCGTCGCCGACAACTTCCAGTACAAAGATCCGATCGACGGTTCTGTCGCAACGAAGCAAGGCCTCCGTTTGGTGTTCGAGGACGGCTCTCGTCTGGTTTTCCGACTTTCTGGTACCGGTTCTGCCGGCGCCACGATTCGACTCTACGTCGACTCCTACATTCCTGCTGATGATGCTCAACGACTTTGTGCGCCGGCTCAAGTACTTTTTTTCTCTCAAAACTACCATATTTTAAGCGAACTTAGTATGATTGAACTTATTCCAAAAGTCTTTGCAATATAAGAGTATCTTTTCACAAATGACAAAACGATGCAAAAAGTACATTTTCCGCTTTTTTTTCCTTGTCAAATAAAAAAGGTCTAAGAGCTTTTCTTCAGATCATTTCTTTCTAGATTTTTAGATCTTAAAGACGATGTAATGTTTGCGGGGGCGCATGGATTGTCAAAAAAATTCATGTTCTTTTTCTGTAATTGTCGAAAAAAATTCGGATTTAAAAAAATCTTAATTTCTTGTTAATTGAGAAGACCCGTTAAGTTCTTTCGTACGCTCATGCGTCTCTTTGATGTATGAAAATAAAACTGCAAACCGCAGTATAAAAAAAAACTCATATTTCCGTTCTCAAAATATTGGAATTGGTGTTTCCAAATTAGTTCTGCGACAGTAGCCTTTTATTGGAATGAAGCTCAAATTACTTAGCTGGTGTCGGGTTTTCCTTTATCTTATTTTGGTTTGCGTATTGCAAATGAAAGTAAATTTCAATTCTCCCGCTACCGTTGCCATTAAAATAAGTGAAAACGGCCATATTCGATAAGTGTCTATAGAGCGCACTTGCCGCTTTGCGTGACCTCAACAATTGCTTTACCCGCGTTTCCACTGCTCAGAAAATCTGTTTTCTATTGATCGAAGTGGCAGATAATCTATTTGCCATTTGCAGGACCTGCTGAAACCGCTCGTTCTGATCGCCCTCGATCTGTGCAAGATGGAGCAGTTCACCAACCGAACGGCTCCCACTGTCATTACCTAAAGATTTTCCTTTTTGTACCTGCTAATTTTATTCATTTAGAGATTAGTCGATTGTCATAGTTCTAATTGCGGTCTATTGTTTTTTATACGGTTTCATAGTTTAGAAGTGCGATTTGTTCATGTTGAAATATTGATATGCATGCACCTATAATTAGGGTGATAAAGTTTTATCTTCACATAGAGGATTGTGCGACAAGTTTCGAGAATTGTTGCAAGAACAAGCTGATGTATTTTATTGGTATCCTTATCCTCGAAATGAACGAAATGTTGATAGAAAAGAGAAAGTACCGCCCTTTAAAATCGAAATGAAATGGGAAGCGTCGTCAAAAAGAATCAATTAAGGTTCATCTCGGCCCTTACGAAAACCTTACAAAGAGAATTTCGAATCCTCTTTTTTTTCGTTTCAAGTTTCTCGAAACACCTTTTCACGTCGCGTTATCCACTCTGTTTCAATATCAACCGTTCTCCTTCTTCAGGAATATGTATTACAACAATTTCAATCCGGTCACCACGCCGATGATGAATCCGTCGATTTATGAGCCCATCGATCCATTGGAAGCGGCCGTTCGCGGAATCGTTCCTTTAGGTGGATTTCTTTTCCTTGTTTTCCGAGCTCAGAGGTTATTCATCTTTCCTGAAAAGAGCATACCTCTCTTTTTAGCGAAAGAAAAGTAGATGCTGGCGGTAAACCTCAGAAAATTTCACAGATTTGTTACATGTTTTAACAAAAGTTTAAAAAGTTAGTGAAACTAATGAAAAAACAAATTTTTTTGGTATGTTTTGCCGAGAAACAATTTTTTTAGAAAAAAAAAATCTACCATCGCAATCGATTTCTAAGATTTTTCCGATGCCTGATTCGCTTCGATAAAATGTAGAAAACTCTTAATCGGCATGAAGTGAAAAACATTTAAAAATTTTTTTCCGTCTTGAAAATACATCAGATCCTTAATTTTCGCATGAGGAGGACCAAATCGAAACTAAATTCATTCTAGAACAAAAAAAGAAAAAAATTGTTTATACTCGCGATTGCAAAACTTCTGTACATTTTGAGGCGTGAGGACGTCGACGGATGGTGGAAATGGTTACTCGGCGGCGGCAGAACCGACGGCTTCGACGAGCGAAGGCGAGGCAAGGTCTCCTGCGCCGCGGCAAAGCACAGTCGAGACCATCCGATCGCTGCCGTTGCCCAAGGTCTTGCGATTTCTGTCGGTTTGACCAGTTGAGAGAATTTCAGACCGTCAGCAAGCTGCCGGAGGCGAACTCACGAGAAGAATATCTCCGTGAGAACATCCAGCAATTGGTGAACATCGACAAACTGATCCATAAACTGCACAACCAAAGAGAGGAGGTTTCTAAAATTATTTGTTTTGTCGAATGCGGAGCTCTGAATATGATAAAAGATCAGAAGGCTTGATAGTTGAAAAGGTTTTACGCAAGTATTGAGAGCGATGAGAAAATTTATCGAAATAATGGGATATTAAGGATTAAGCTTATTTGAACTTCCAAATGTGTACACCAACGAGGGGTCGTCAACGGTTTGCTTCATTAAGTTTTATCAAAGTCTTTTTAAACTTTTCAGTCCCAGTATATAACTGAAGGTCAAAGTATTTGAAAAAAAGATGTGAAATGCTTTGAAATACGAAAACACCCAATATGTGAAAAGAATGTTAGATATTTAAAAAAAAAGAAGAAAAAATTCCATTTTATCGCTGGACTTGTTTTTTTTTTCATGGGAAGTTTGAATTTGCGCCAGGAATTATTTTTTCATCGTTTTTTTAAAAAATATACATTTGTTTTCCTAAAGGCAGATTGAAATGACTAGATAGTCTGAATAGCGAAGCTCTTTTGGAAAAATTGGAAAGCTAAAAATGAGAAAGTTTTTTTTAAGATAATAAAAAAGGCGGCGGAGAATGTGCTGGGAACAGACAGTCAGCGAGTGATGATCATCAAGAAAGAGGTGGCCGAAGAGTCGGGCTCTAGCGCTCCCCAGAGCTTTGCCAGCATGCTCAACTCCAAGCCGTCGACCGGTGAACTGCCCAAAAACAGTGAAAAGGCAAAAAAGGTGACCCTTTTGCTTTGAATCAGCAGAAAAACTGTTATTCTGTTCTAGAAGTCGATAAAATGCGAGCCGATATATGAGGAATACATACCGACGCGTGAAACGGGCAGCGTGGAGGACATGAGAAAAGAAATGGGCGACGTGGTCAACGCCGAGAAAGACCGGATCCGGCAGAAGGCGTCGGAGAAGGTCTTTTGAAGACGTGAAACAGAAGAATATTCAGAATTTCTTTAAGGTTTCCGTCAGATCGAGCGGCTCAGTGGATCAGATTTCCGACACGGAGAAAGAGAAAAGGCTCAAAAAGGTGAGCAGCCGTTTTTTATATTAGAACTTTAATTTTTATCACAGAACAAAGTTAAATCTGAAGTTCATCCCGCGGAAGATCAATACATGGAGTACGTTCCACAGGTTCGTCGCTGAAATGTTCTCAAAAAATGTTTTCATTTTTCTGTCTGTGTCACTAATTTTCTTATTGATGACCAATTTTTTTTTTCCTGCCTGAAGACCGTTCATGGGAATGTAGGAACGGCAAATAAAAAGAAAAAAAAATTGAAAGTTAGTCGATATTGCGAAATAAGTACTCAATGAAATAATGATTATTTTCCGAGAGACCACCGAGTTTTTTTTTCTAACAGAGGGGTACTTTGAAGAATCCCTGTAGAATAATGAACTTTATTGAAAACTTTTCTCAGAATGCGCTTTCGCTTTGGAAAATGTTTTTAATGTTCTGTATAGATCGACAATCAGAAAAAAAACCAAATAAAGTGAGTCTAACCGAAGGGATTCCTTGAGAGTTTCAAGGGTGTTTCAGGATGAAATCAGCTCGATTTTACATCAATATTTTCCTTTTAGCCGATTTCGAAAAGAGCGCGAAGCCCTGACATGAAACCAGAAAAGTCGGCCTTGCTTTCTCGAAAAAAGGAGGACCAGTTGGATGGGAAGAGGAAAAAGAAAAAGAAGAGCATCGACTTAATCGATTTGTGCGATGACGATTCTCCTCTGAGGAATCTGGTGCCAGACGAGCAATGGTACGGCAAACAGGAGCCGTCAAGTCGCCACAAAACTCCAGTCGCTCCTTGCAAACCTGTCAGAAAGTTCGAATTTGACTCTGATATTGCTGGCGATGTCGCTCCGGTCTATACGCCCAATCCGATAGTTCCGCCTCAGAAAAAGAAAGAAGTTTACCAGTTTTCAGAGCTATTACAATCAATATTTTCTCTTCAAGAAAGTGTTTCGGTCGACTTCGAAGCCGCACTATTTTGACGACGACGACGCTCGGCCGGCCAAAGTGGACCGGAAAAGAAAATCACCGCAGTCGGAAGACGCTCCCGCGAAAATTGTTGCTCATTTCGGTTGATAATATCTAATTGGTAGTTTACAGAAGATTCCGAAAGAAAATGGCGCGGCGAGCTCTTCTAGTTCTCATTCGAGTTTATCTACTTCATCTTCGCGTCGTATCGCTCATGAGGCTCCAACGGTGAAATAATCGAACTTTCACACTTTTATAACAACACATGAGTTAATATGTGGCTACAGTTGGTTGAGGCATTCCTAGTTTTTGTTTCAAAAAAAAATTATTAACTTCTTTTCTCGTTTCTTTTGGTGAAAATTTTCACTGATTGTTTATTTGCATGATTTTTTCATTATTTTTTTCTAGCCGCAAGCGTGAAAAAAAAAATGCGAAGAAAGTTGAGAAAACGGAATAAAACGAAATTTTCCCTATCTAACGTAAAAAGGTCACTTAGAACTACTTAACGGCCTTACGGAGAAAAGTTTTTTATTTATTGGGTAGAATTTTCATGGCATAAACCCTTCTCTCTGTTTTTAAAATTTAAATACATTTATTTTTAGTTCAAAGACATTCATACATTTAATTTAGATCCGCCTCCGTAAGAAAATTACTTGATCGCGTCGAATAATTGTAATAGTCAAACATGCATGGCTATTAAAGGACCATCGTCACGCACGATAAAACTTGACGCGAAAAGTACTGTATCGGAGGGGGCGGAGTTAGCTACTTGACATTCAAAATCTGAACAGACTGTAGATTTAATTTCTTTTTTTGGGAATCGAAGAGTTTCTAAAATCACTAATAATGATAAAAAAACTGAGAAGTATTATTCAAGGGAATCCGAAAATAAACGATTACAAAAAAAATTAATGAAATTTTCAATTTTGCCGACATTGTCCCGTGGAGCGCATTTTTAAAAACAAATTTTGCACAGCGTCGCGAAATTTGCGATTCTCGTTTATTTAAATAAGAAATTTCCAGAGAATCAGCTTTTTTACTTTTGTTCTTACCTAAAGTCATTAATCTGCAGCCGATCCCCGTCTACCGGTCAGAAATCTTGAAACCAAGGAAAATGATTCCCACACTAAATGAGCAGCTCAACCGAACGATGCAGGCCGCCACGAAGAAACCCGCAGAGCCGCCTCAGAAGATTCAAAAGGTTCAGAGAAGTAGACGAAGATCTCGAAAATCGCAATTTGCTTAATCTTCTAATTTTTGAGAACGGAAACGTGAGAGGCGTTTTTTTTTAAGAAAATTTTTCAGAAACTAGAGGTTGGAAGCCCCTATAACCGCGCAAGGCTTCACCGGGCCTTGACGTGTTATTTAGATGTGTGTAGAACCGACATTGCTCTTGGATCTTTATTAGAGCAACTCAGCACCGCCAGTTGGTATGCGTGCTGAGCGCAAGAGTGACAATACAAGTAGGCGGCGTGCCATTGGCACGCCTACATGATAGTACATATGGCATTGAGGTCAGGTCAACTAGCGTCCTGTCACATCCCTCCGCTCCAAGAAAGCTTCGTCCCGAAGCGTGAATTAGTGAAACTAAGACAACTTTTAAGGACTAGGCAATCAAGGACGGTCTAACAAAAAATACAGATATTAACGCAAGAGGACAATTGCGCTCTAAATCAGTTCTACAACACAATTCTAAGCACTAGCAGACTCTTATACAACGATTCCTACGTCACTTATTTATCTAGGAACCCAATCAAAAGACAAGGTAAAGGACGTATCCGGTCAAAGATTGAATGAGAAAAGGAAATCGAAGAAAAGAGTTTTGTAAACTACATCGGGGGGCTTACAACAAAATAAAACGAGACAAGCACGGAAAACTCTCAACACAATTGAACTAGCGATTGAAGTCGTCATCGACGAGAAAAGGGCTCACAGGCCAGGCGATATATATCACTCTACACATCCCACCATCCCAACCGTGTATCGCGTACCAACAAAGGGGTCAAAATCGCGGTGAAAAAGTTCAAAAACTTGTCAATGTGGAGGAGTCGACGTTGCTTGTGACCGGACTCGTGCACTGCTTCACTGGAGCGGCTTCAGAAGAAAGTTGTAGCCTCGCTGGAATCCCGAACACGATATGCGAAAACTGCTAGCGGAATAGAATAGGTCGAGTTCCCCGCAGAAGACTTGTAGCTTCTGCAGGCGGCTGATGGACGAGGTAGAACAGATGAAATAGGTGAATTAGTCCAAGCAGCCGGATTCTACGGTGGTACCTCCATATAACCGCGCAAGGCTTCACCGGGCCTTGACGTGTTATTTAGATGTGTGTAGAACCGACATTGCTCTTGGATCTTTATTAGAGCAACTCAGCACCGCCAGTTGGTATGCGTGCTGAGCGCAAGAGTGACAATACAGTAGGCTGCGTGCCATTGGCACGCCTACATGATAGTACATATGGCATTGAGGTCAGGTCAACTAGCGTCCTGTCACACCCCCGTTTTCAATAAAATTTAAAGTTTGGATGAGGTTTTCAAGAATTTTTTTTGTGGTGTTACACAATTTCAGATATAACTATAGTTTCGAGTAGAAAAAGTTTTCTCTTGTTTTTTTTTCAAAGTACTTCTCGATTGATCGACGTTTTTTCAGAAGCCTCCGACGCAGGAGCAGCTCTATGGCGTTTCACAGAACCGCATCGGCTCTACGTCCAAAGGAGAACAACGTGTCGCACGAACTTTCCAACCGGTTCGCCTCCGATTCCCTCGTCTCATTCTCTTACCTCTTCAGGTCTCACTCAAATCAATCAAGAAAGAGCCGGAAGACAGTCCGAGGACAAAGGTGGCGAAAGCGGCGAAAGAGGCGCCGCCTGGACTTTTGGACCCCATGAACTCGAAGGTGCCGATGACCGTCCGGATGCCGTATTTGAAGAAAATTTTCGAGCATTGCGTCAAAAACGATGTCCCTAATCCTGCAGCCAGAGTGAGTACATCAAATAACTATACAATTTGACGAAACTGAAGCGCTTGCTTGAGGCCTGTGCGCAGTTCCTTTTTTAAATTTGTGTTCTCTCAAAAATCGCTGACCATGCTATCTTCACGAAAAACCAAAGTAATCAATTAGTAAAGATCCAACTTAGTTTAAATAAAGTTTTCTATCACTCTTTTTACTAAAAAAATAAAGGAAGCCTCCTCAAAATGAGATAAATTGACTCATCAATCTCCGTGTACGATGGTGTTTTAGGCCCAAAAAGAAGAGAAGGAAGTTGTTGATAAGGTGAAGAATAGGCTCGGATATCCGGCTGCGGTCGTGGCCGCGATCAACAAGATCCGCAAAGAAGTCAACGGCGACGATGTTTTGTATGTGGCCAAAAACGGTGAGATCCCGGATTTTTAGTCAAAAGACATCGCTTTTTCAGCCGTCTCTCACGACCAGGTACTCGCCGGCCGACACTATGGCAATGTTTCTGTTGGGATCAGAAACAAGAGGGTTTTCGTACTCCGGTCATTCGCCTCATTATCTCATTTTTCAGATCACATCTGTTTCTGTTGAGAAAATGAGCGATCAAGAGCTTCTTAACATCATTTCTACGTTCACAGTCTCTATGGACGCTTTGAAAGAGAACGGGTCGGTTTGGCAGAAATTATTTATGTTTCATTTTGAAAAATGTTTCCAACAAAAGCTCTCATTCAGTTTAGACTTGTACAACTGATCTACGGACAGAAATAATTCACTTTCCAGGTATCCTATGCAAGACAGCGAGCTTCCGAATAAGGCGATTATCGCTGCGACAGAATACGACAAGAACAAGAAGCCGTGGGTCACGGAATCAGGCATCTCTTTCTGCTTCGTCCCATCTCTATCATTGACGTTTAGACCTGCTCCGCACGTGTTCGCGTTGCAACCAGGAATTCCGACTTCCTGAGGACGGCGTCGTCGTCAAAAGACCTGAGATTTGTCGCTACCATACGCGTGGCGTCAGCGTCCAGGGCAAGAGACGTACGTTTCCAGCAGGAAAATCAACTTTGTTGATTTTCGAAACTAGACCTTTCAAACCAAAAGTTATAGACTTTCATGTTCACATAAAATTCAAAATTTTCAAATTTTGTTCTCCGTTATGAGAATTTTATTTCACTTCTGAACTAACAGATTAATCATATGGTCAGCAGCACATGTCATGTCTATGGGATATTTCACGATTTCCAGAAACGTTCTCGAAGAGCCACGCGTGTTGCGGAATGGAGCTCAACTTGGCGCCAGGTTGCAAATTCGCCTCTCATCACGTCTTCGACTCGATCTCCGTCAATGAACTCAACAAGTTCTACGCGACGCCGCGGCCTTCTGGAGCCAACGACCCGCGCAGTTCGAAGGTGCTTTTTAACCTTTTTAATAAGATTGGTTGGCGGATAGTAAAAAAAAACCTGTGAATTTTTATGAGTAAAGTCCAGTAACGTTGGATTGGTGTGCAGGTGTACGCGCTGGATTGCGAAATGGTCTACACGATGGCTGGGCCGGCTCTGGCACGCCTTTCGGTGGTCGACCTCCGCGGGAAGCACGTCCTCGACGTGAAGGTCCGGCCTCAGAGCGAGCTTATCGACGCCAACACGGAGTTTTCTGGTCTCCACGAGAAGGACGTCATCTCAGCGCCAGACACCATGCAATCGGTTGGATTCATCGACTCTTCAAGTCTTGAGTCTCCAGTTTCAGTGCCGCGAGAAATTCTTCCGGCTAGTCAACGCTGAAACGATTTTGGTCGGACATTCGCTGGAAAGCGATCTCAAGGCTCTGCGCATGATGCATAACCGAATCGTTGATACCGCCCTTCTTTTCCCAAAGTTTGTAGTTTATTTTTTATAAATTTTGAAAATTTAGACTATCCTTCTCATGACTTTCTGGATCGAATCAAAATGAATTTTTAAGTAGTGTCGCTTAAAAACTCATTTATGTTTAATGATTCTCCTTTTTGAAGTACACGAAATGGAAAGAAGATGTCGCTGCGTTATCTTTCGTCCGAACATCTTCAAAGATTCATCCAGCAGGACGTCGCTGGTATATTATCTCGAGAATGACGTCTTTTAATTTGTTTCTTTTTTCCAGACATGGAGGGCCACGACAGTTTTGAAGACGCGAAAACCTGCATGGATCTCGTTTTCTTCAAAATTCGAAACCCCGTTACAGCATCTTAACTTGCCTTTTTATCATTTAACATATTATTGGTATTTCAAATCGATCTGTTCTTCGAGTCACTTTTGATTCCATTAATTTGTCCTTGCAATGCATAATTTAGTAAAATATTAAAACTCTTTTAAACTATATCAATTGCTCAATCTCAACTCAGACGTGATTTCATCGATTCGTTTAGTCTTTTTGCAATTTTAGTTTTCAAAAACTTCTCGGGGTTCCAATGCGCAGATTTTTTAAATCACTTTCGAAAGCTCTGATAAACTTGCACCTGTTTTTTGAGAACCTTTCAAAACGTTTTTGAACAGTCTATATGCGTTACAATCTTGTATAGCTCTTCTTCGTGTACTTTCTCCTTGTTTTTGTTTTATTCATTTCGTCTCTTGCAGAAAGATATATATGTTAGCCTCATAAAAATCATCAAAATTCGTGTTTTTAGGCGTTTCAAGCGGAAAAACTGCGCTTTCATGAATATTTTACTACATACCAAAAACAATAATTGCTTTGTTAGCAACAGAGAAGAGCGTAAACCAACTTTTTTGAATTAGTTTTTTAGAAATCAAAATTTTTCAGAAGAATGTCAAAAATAGCAGGTCGAATATCCAGGATACCAAAAACTTTGTGGGAGCACAAAAAGAAAACAGCTTTTGCCGGGTTTTTAGGTTATCTGGGAGTTGATTTTGCGATTCGATGGAACTTGTGAGTTGAATGGAGATTTTCCAATTTCATTTTGATGAGGTCGACAGAAATCAGAAGATTCGGGGATTTTATGCACGCCAGGCCTTGGAGTACGGCCAGCAGACGATATCGCGTGAGATTATCAGCAGGGGTTTTTCAATTTTTTTTTTTTGCAGCTGAGGTCAGACCGAGACGCGTTTTTGTGTTGGTGAACGTAGAGGCCAACGGACGACATTGCTACGACGACTTCCAGAAGAACGCGATGCCGCTGTTCAACTTGGCCGGTATCCAGGTCGACGTCGTCAAGGTCCTTTCCACGCTTTTCTTTTTTCGCAAGTCGGAATTGATTTATTTGAAAAAAAAAACAGAGTACTGTGCTGAATTCCACAGACCAAAACGTTGAGATAGTTCTGTTCAAAGAAGTCCAATTTAGCAGAAATTCAAATTTAAAGTTAGAAGAAAAGGTCTTGAAATATCGTAATTAAGAATTTTTCAGAAATCAATTAAGTTTATGCGATTTTTTCCGTGGTTCTTAGGAATCTTTGCAGTGTTCCAGCCTTGTAATTCAGCGTTTCTGTGTTTACGTTTTTTTCAAGTTACTGCATGTGAAACGAAAGAAGTTACGAATCAGAACGAGCATTCATTTTGACGATACAAAGAAGATTTTCGATCCAAAAGCTCTCAGTTTTCTCTCTGGGACTTTTCTGCGCCCTCCTCGTCTCTCGGCGTCTCTCTCTCTCTCTCTCTCTCTCTCTCTCTCTCTCTCTCACGTTAACGTCCCATTTTCATGTTACTCTCACCTCGCTGATGAGGGAACAGAGAGACGGTGAACGGAGTATATTTTGTAGATTCAAGTCAATCTTGTTTCACTTTCCTGTTCTCTCGCAGATCCTTCACTGGTAAATCGAGAGGTCGATACAATTAGGTGCCGGGTAGCAACTTCAAAGTCAATCGGTGCATGTTAATCGGTGGTAGTTTGTACGCGACCGGTTACTATCTGTATGGTACCTGGATACTACCGGAGAGGTATCGCTATGCTACCGGGTATGACTTCTGACGAGCGTATGCTTTCCGGTAACATGAGAGTAGCTGATAAGTGCCTACCCGGTACCTACTTTCATCGACCTCTAGATTCACCTTTGTCTAAACCCCGTTTTCAGTGTTTTTTTTTTTTTGAGTATATTCCGCACCTATACAGTTTTCCAGGCGGACAACGAAGTGCAATTGGAAGCTCTCGCTGGTGCCATCGACGAACAAGAAGCAGACGCGGTCTACGTGGTCGGAGGGGACGGAACCATGGGCAAAGTGGTCACCGGCATCTTCAGAAATCGGTAAAATTCAAAGCATAAAGGTAGTGGCCTAAGTGTTTCAGAACAGAGGCGCCACTTCCGGTCGGCTGTTATCCAGGAGGCTGTGATAATCTTTGGCTGAAGCGTATGGCTCCTGCCGTTTTTGGTACTTGTTGAATCGTTGAAATATCTTCAGCTCCGAAGAAATTAAGAGAACGCGAAAGACGTCAGAGGAGCTTGCGAAAGTGCGATGGCCGTCGTGGAAGGACGTCTGCAGCCAGTCTACGCCTTCGAGTTCTCCATTGTATTTCAGTTCATGGATTTCGTGTTGAAAAGTGTATCCTCAGCCTGATTCCGAGGAGCCTGTACAGTATGGAGTGGGCGACGTCGGCGCCGGCTGGTTCCGTCAGATAGAGGACAAAAGGAAAAAGTTGTGGTACTTTGGGGCTTTGAAACGAAGATGGGCCTATGTCTGGGAAATGGTCAAGGTTTGCTCTACCCGAATCTGTACGTTTTGAAACAAATATATGCAAGAGAGGTCACAAAAATAACAAACTTTTTTCTTGGTTTTCGAGCTAATAATTTATCTTTCTCAACAATAATCTGTTCTCCTCTCCACTATGTTTGATTGTCCTCTTGTTTCCGAACAATCAAACATTGCGAAACCTGCTCGGAAGACCAATATTATGCCGTGTTCAATTTGATTGCGCGAAATGCAAAAGGATCTCTGACTCTCCAAAATTTAGTGATATTTTCCTTTCTCTAACGGGTATTTTGCATTTCGCGGAATGAAATTGAACACGGCATAATAATTTTTGAAGATTTGAAGGAAAAATTTGGAAGAGTAAATGCAAACCTTCTATATCTTGAAACCATTTGTCCCTGTCATTTTCAGAGATCGCCAGAACCACTCGAAGCACAAGTCGAGTACGAAATGCCGTGCTCTGGCTGCGAGAAATGCCGTCCAAAGCCTGTCTACACGCCGCCGACCTGGCGCTGGTGGCACATTCTGACTGGAACGCCCAGGGTGAAACCAGACAAAAGTTGGTTGCAGCCTATAATAACGCAAGTCGCGTCTGTTCTTCAGCGTTGCGCGACTTCACTGGCGTTCTCAACGAAAACTGCGGCAAAGAGCAAGAATTGAGTATACGTGGCACCGATTTCCTCGTAGAAAATCAGCAAGTCTATGACCACGAAGTGAGATTTTCTTGGCGTTAAAACTGACTCCACCATTTTAGCTGTGGTCTCAACTGAGGCTAAGGATGGGCGGAGAGAATTTCGGCAGGTTTGGAGTGATCGCCGAGGGCCAACGCCGATGCTCAGAGGTTGGCACCGGAAACATAAAGTACTGAGAAATATCTTGAAGGATCGAGTCGGAACAAGTTCGCAGCCTGACTTTTATTCAATTGACTTGCTGGCAAAATCGCTCAAGTTGAAGTTTTCACAGTTTCCGGTTAGCCACCCCCTTCAATTTTGATTTTCAATTTTCGGACCCATAATGATTCAAACGGATGAATGTGTCTTCCAGGAATACATCCGCAGGATCTACGTATCAAGCAATCCGCAGACTGAGAATGTCGAAGAGAAAACTCTGCGAATCAGTACGACTCAGCACAAAATCAACGTCTTTTTGCCTTCGATGATACGCCTCGATCTCGCGGATCTTCAATAATTTTTAACTGAACATTTCCACTTTTTTCACAGCACCAATAGTTAGTTTTTTGTAGGCTTTTATCGAATTGTTATTGTTGGTTGTTAAATCTTTAACGAGCTTTTCATTACGGCTAAGAAGTGAGAATGGTTCATGAGCAAGCGTTTCTACCAGTCTTCGGCGATCCGCTTGCGCCAGGAGCCGAAGAAAAGCGGTCGGGAAGGGATGTCGCTGAACGAGGCGACTGGCATGAACCCCTGCACCTGTGGGAATCGCGAAGATCGTCGCCACGTCGGCATCTGCGCGCTGAACATCACGTCCTGCAATCGTCGCTCGTTGTTCTGAATCTTTTGGCTTTATCGTAGGTATTTTCCAATTTTCACTGGCGAAATAGGCTTCGATGCAACTTGTATTCTCTAATAAAGGTCGTAGAGGAATTCTCAAAAAACTTGTTTTCTGTAATCATGAATATCAAAAATTGGAAGAATTTCTCAAAACACTCTACTGATGGAAGATTTATAAGTTTAAACTTACGCGGCTATTGGCTACACTTTCGAGCGTCTGTTCTCGGATAGTGATAAGTTGTGAAAAACTTGAAAAAACATGCAATCTTCCAGTATATCAAGAAGGTTCTGACCAATTTTGCTGTTTTTTCGTAAGAAAGTCTCATATTAGACAACCAAAAATTGAAGTAATGCAGTTCATGACTATTTTTGAGCTTCAGGGGTACAAAATTAGAGAGCTGGAGAAGGAAAATTATTGGACCATGAATTGGAAGGAAGTTTGGAAAAGAACGAACCCCGCCGAATCGCGCCTCGACGAACACGAGAGCCAGGGAAAAGGCGAGAAGCAGTTGAAAATATCGCGACATATCACCTTCAAGTTGCTCTTTTTCTATTTTCACTTTTTTTTTTTAATAACGTGAAACAAAAAACAAGAATAAAAAATGACAGTGATCTTCATTGAGAGCCTTTCTGATGAAAATTGACAGAAGTTTTATTTTTTAGGGACCATAAAAAATTTAACTATTAGAAATTCTCAAACAAATAAAAGTTGGTGAAAAACCTCTACACATGAAAAAGCTATCGTCTCAGAGGTCAGAACGTCTTTGAAATGAGAAAACGCGGGAAAGGAGAATTTTCAGAAGTCCTTAGGAAATTTGAGAACCTCGTTCTCAGAAGAGGGGAAATATAGTTGAATAGCCGCCCATGACAAATTCTATCGCTCTTTTTTTTTTCGGAGATTCTTGCCTGGCCGATATTTTCTTCATTTCAGAACAGGAAAACTGCTCAACGAACACAAATTTCAAATCCAAAAAAAAAAATTAGTTGAAAAGTGGGATCTTTAAGCGGTTTGAAAAGACGGCAAATAGTTTCTACGTTTTTTTTTTTCAGAAAAAGCTTTCAGTTTTTAGAGAAGCTTGTATGAACTTATAAAGGCCGGTTTCGGGGGTCTTTTTTAATAGCAAACCAAATATTTTTAAATAGAGTTTCTCTTCTAAGTCTTGGCTGCAAAATCATACTTGATGAAAATAATTGGGCTAGTCTGACTTGGTCATCGAAAAATTAGTGAAGAACCGACAAATTACTACGAGTTACTACTGGATCTTCTTCAATGACGCTCTCATTTACTCTATTTTCGGTCTTTGACGGCCGCCGCTTGGGTTTTGGTCGCCGTGCATAGCCATGAATTTTTAAACTCTCCTCGACTATCAATTCTCCTATGAAAAGTTATGAAACAGCTGTGGCTCAAGATGAGGTTTGGTCATCATCGCCGAAAAAAGACCTTTGCGTAGGAAGGAATTTTGATTAGGTTGGTTTTGCATTGAAAAACTGGAACGAGAAAAAAAAAGGCTTGAACGAAGGAAGAGCAAAAAATGGTGGTGATGTTCAAAGGTGAGAACCACGCGCCGTGCTGACAAATTGCAGTCGACGGCAAAGTGCTCCGTCGCCGGGATTCTGGGCTTTCGCGCCTTCACGCACGTCAGGCCAGCTTAACCATGCAGAAACGTTTTCTGGTGTTTGACGGGGTATCCTTAAAATTTTCAATTCCTCGTCATTCGTCCTTTTTCAGTTATTGGAGGACAATGCTTGCAAATAGCCGCAAAAGAGTTGAAATCTTTCTGGAGGTTGTCTACTGAACTTCGCCGAAGCTACTACTACTACTTTTGGAAAGATTTCACTGTTCCAGCTTCGTAAAACCAAGTTTTTTTGTAATTCCGTGATTTTTGGAGTTGAAAATCGACTGAGCGTCAAAACTTTTACACACCATTCGCCATCACTTGAAACAGTTCGATCTCCTGAAAATATTTATCGATTACTCGAGCGTCGATTTTTCAAGTCGTTTCAAATGAGCTACGCATGGATGAATTTTGCTGTTCAGTATGTAAAAAATGCATGACTAAGAAAATGATCTATTTCTTAGTCACGCCTTTTTTACATACTCAACATTTGCTTTGAGGCTTTAATGCCAAAAAATTCCTGAATTAAAAAAAAATGGAAAAATGAATTGATTACTGAAAACTATTCACAGACCATAACTGTAAAAGCCGCAACTATTCCGAACAGATGCGAACAGAAAAAGAAAAAATGTTTGAACCCAACAGAAAACACGTGAAAAATTATATGGACGTAAGCTTTAAGGGTTAGTGAGAGGCCAGAAGCGTAAACAAAGTAAGGAACTTTCCGTTATGTCACTCATATCCTATGATGAATGGTTATTTTGGCGTGTCGGACAGAAAAGTAAAGACTAGAACAATTAAGATATCTCCAAATGTGAAACTCTATGTAAAGTCTAATTTTGGGATCATCAAAAGGCGAGACTTCGAGAATCTGTTTCAAAGACTGAAAAGACAAAGATAATCGCTAAATTGAAAACTCAAGACGAACGATTTTAGTTGTCCAAAGATTTAGTGAGACGGAAGTAGTTCATAGAAAATATTAGGGGCCGGTCTCTAGAGCTTTGAAGATATCCACGTTTTTCCCCCATACCGAGAAAAACACTAACTTTCAAGACGTTCATCCATTTTAATTGTTAGTGATAGAGACTGTTACCAATTCCAGTAATTTTCCACTTGAGCACTGCGCAAATAGGTAGTTTTCAGCGGTTTTTTTTTCTCGGTATTTCATTAAAATATAATTTAATGTGAATACTGTGAACGCGGAAAAAAACGATTGTTTGCTGACGATGTTCTAGGATCGGTCGTTCAACTTCAGGTTCAGAGAGACGGTTCTATCCGAAAACAAGACTTCAGGCAACTGAAGCCGACGATTTCGCAGATTAATTTATTATTAAATTATTGATTAAAGTTTTCAAACCAGTACTTCATCAAGGAAGCTGTTATTTACAGTATTTTCAAACTTTTTCTGAGCTATACATGAATAGAAAGCTTTTGTGACGAAAAGAACTTTGGTGACAACAGAAAAAATTGAAAATATAAAGAAACGAAGAAAAAAGCGAATATCCGAAAAATGGCGAAGCGTGTTGTCCATAGAGCAACGTTACTGCAAAGCGCCCTTTTCGCGGGAACTCAAGCTTTCCTTTCTCCGACTTTGAATTATTTTTTCTCCAAACCAGGAACTTCTGTACGTTTCCAAGTTCGCCGTTCGATTTGCAATGAAAAGTTCCACAAAGTACTGCTTTGAACTGAAACACCGTTTTTTTACTGCCCCTATGCCTTTAAGTAAATACAAAGTTTCATAGACCAAACGATGGACTAGACTAGTTCTAGGATTAGTTTTCAAAACATTAAGACCAGAATCCGGCAGCTTTTATAACGACAGCCCCAGAAAAAGTCTCAAAACCCCATTTGAATCCCTCGTTTAACCTTTTGTTAGTCATCATATTTTAACAGCGTGTCCGCTACTTCATCGAAGTCTGTGATGCTAATCTTTGATCAAAAAACCGGCGTGCACTCGGATTAATGAAAAGATCTTTTTGGACGACGCTTAGACGCGTGAAATTCCTTCGAACTCTCTAAGTCCTCAGATCCCCTGTAAAATCTCTGAGAATGCTCTTTGTCCTCATCTCAATTTTCCGCGAACGAAGAGAGGTATTCCAATTTTTTTCAAAGCAAGATATTTTTCAGGTATCCAACTAGACGCTAATTAATTCGTTATGAGAAAGAAAATACTTTACTTTTGCTTTTCACTTTTCTGAATAACTTTTGAAATTGAATCGAAATTTTTTCTACCTTCATAAGTCGATAAATAAATCTTTTAATTCTTTTTTACGTGGTCATTCTTTTCTATGAAGGTGCCTCATTAGGGAGTATATTGAAAAAGTTTGATGCCGCTCATATTTTCCGATGTTGCTTCCTCGAATTCCTTTTACGAGCAAATTATTCCGTGCTCCTTGAAAACAACCATGAGAACCTCTTCCAAAGAATTTTGTATGAATAATCAATCCATTCGGTTGGAAATCTCACAAAAGCGTTTCAGACCAAGGAAAAGCAGAAATCACTTCCAATTTGAAATTCATAGGGTTTTTCGCCGACGAACAAAAGAAAAGGTTTGACTCATTTCCTCAGACCAATCTTTCTTCCTTTTTTGCGATAACTGAGCGGTTTCCTGAAGTTTCCCTTTGAGCTGAACTGTAGAATGTTTCAGATGTCTTTTCAACATCAGTTTTCGGCAGCATTTATAAAGGAATATGAGAAAAACCTTATTTAAGGTGACAGCTTATAGTAAGGCTCATTAAATTTTGAAAAAAAAAAATTAAAGTTCATTTAAAAAGTGATGAAAAACATTTTTGGCTTTTTGTCACTACCGAAGAGAGAGCCAGCTTTTTTGAATTATTTTTTTTAACGATTGTTAAAAAGTTTAATCACTGAAGTAGTTCGTTTTTAGACTTAAGAATTTGGTTAGGCAGTAATAAAGATCAAAAATCGAATCTTGTCTCCCGCAACGAACAAATCTCAATTCCGAGAAACTCCTAGAAATACTAATATCAATTATCGGAAACACGAGGAAGTTTTTTGCAGATTTATGTTTTTTTCTTATCACAGTTTGAGCAAAATAGTCAATCATAGATACTTGTCTTTAATGTGGCCGTTGTTTCCGGGGAAATATCGGTCATTTCTGAGCCGTTTTTATGCCGACTAATGTCTTTTGAGCCGTAATTGAATACTTGCCATGGAATGGCGTTTATAAAAACCTCACGAGATGATTTGAAAGAACTGAATGAACTTCTAAATAAATCTTCAAGAGCGTCTGAGGCTTTTTGGATTGAAAAATTTGATCAGATTGTCTTGTCGGTGTTATCTGCTGACGTCTCCAAAGCCTGGCCCGTGGTTATGATTGAACAAATGAACTTTCTTAACCACCTTCTTTCTTAGTTTCTTATCTTCTCTTTTTGAGAGACTCGAAAAGACGGAAAGCATAATGAAAAGGGTTTTTTTTTCCTTCATGGGGAAACATTTTCAAATCAATCAGGCATCTTTGATTCTTGATTTTTCGAAGTGTTAAGAGGAACTAAAAATAGGATTCTAATTGCAAGAAAAAGGTATATTTTGTTTTGAAACGCTAAAAAGCTGTTTTCTTACCAAAGTTTTAATGAAAAAAAGGGAATAACGAATTATTGAAAAAAATTGGTTCAATAAAATTTATTTTGCGCAAGATTTTCATTTCGAATATAGTCTTCAGAATATTCTTATCCTTTCTAAAGTTATCACCTGTTTGAAATGAGAAACTGTGAAGATCCATAACTTCGAGCTCAATTGAATAGCGACTATGAGAGCCTTCATCAACTTCATCATGCAAACTGCTTCTCAACCGATTTCTTCCAATTATTTTCTAGTCTGTTTTACTCGGACCAAACATTTTTTGAGGCGTCATCCATTGTCATCCGACCGAAATATCTGCTAGAGACTCATTCATAACCACGCACGACCTTCCCTTCTTTCGCCTTTAATATTTGATTTCGTGACAAATTGAAATTCGCAGACATGCGAGAAACATTTGGATTAGGCGAATTCGAATGAGGAACCTATTTTGCGGAAAAAAATTCCAGATTGCCGAAACATTCAAAACGAATGGAACAATCACTAAGATCCGCTTGTGTTTCTTCAAATGAATAGTGCCGCCAAGAATGGAATTTTTTGAATAGAATTACTTTTGTCTTCCTCCTTTTAATTTATGGTCTTTGACGTTCAGTAGACACCTTACTGGTTTAAAAAAAAAGATCCAGAAACTTTTTATCTAGTCGTACTATTTATCCAAACTGTATGACGCGTCATGACGATTTCGGATTTCAAGTAGATTTTTACGCGAAGCGAAATAATCTCTTTTTATCCTTCTCGAGATTTTTTAGCACAATTTTCGCGATGCAGTTTTCTAATCAAAGTTTCTGATAGTTAACATTTCTTCGAAGTTTCTTTTCTTGTAAAAATAGCCGATGGTTTTTTTTCATCGAACTAAAATATCTTAAAAATTTTCTGTAATTTCAAAGTTCAACATTATCTTCAACTTTGCTGCTATGTCTCTTCTTTTTCATAGAGTTCAAGTGGACATTTCAGAGAACGGAAGCCACAAAATGAATGGAATTTATCAGAAGAAGAAGGGAGCCTTTCCGAGTGCTCCATCAATTTTCCACGAATTGCCCAATTACTGTTCCCTGGCAAGGACTTTGTTCACTTTATGATCCCACGGCATATAAAACGAAGGACGTCAGCTCCTCATATCTTCGGACTTGGCTCTTTTTTGCTCTTGAAATCGAGCTGCCACCGAGCAACCGGTAGAGCTCAGGCTCCGCCCACTTTCTGCCGCCGCCCATTTTCGACATTCATAATCTCGCATTTTTCGCGCTTTCTCCTTGTTCTGAGCTGTGCTTTCTGATATTCCTATTCCTCGAATTCTTTTGTTTTTGATAAAATTCTCGCCTCGGTTCCTATCTGGGAAGAAAACAAGAGAGCGTAGTTTTTCAGCGTTTCTCTATATAGTATGATCTCCAAACCTTTACGCGTTGTTTCAAGAAACATCGGAGTCTTGCGATTAAAAAACTGATTGCGAGGGTTATCACGGTCATCCGGAACTTCTGCGCATTCAAAAAAACTCGGAAAAACTTTCGAACAGATTCTATTCAGTTCAATCAGCCGTTTCAAAGACTTTTCCTGCTTGAAAAATATTTTTTCGTTTGACATATTATCCTACTTCTGAGTTTGTATCTTTATAGCGTCTTTTCATGGAATGGTGTGAAATTTCTTGAAGCTGAATTTGTACTTGGTTTTTCGAAAAAATGAATGAATTTTCAGAAAGGGAAAAATCGGCATGCTGAGCCTGAAGACAATTTTGCTGTTTTTGTGCCTCGCCGTCCTCTCCTTCGCCTTGGGCGCCGACAAAAACCTCGAGGTTTTGGTCATTTCACATTTAGCGATCAATAGAAATCCAGTCCGCGGCTTGAACACTTTGGTTGAAAACTTTGTTTTCTCGAAGTCGCTCGTCGGCTTGAGCCTGATAAAGGGCGATTTTTCTACTTTTCTACAAAATGCCGCACGCGCAAGTAGCTTCGAGCAGAATTATCCTATGAAAACGAAAGACGTAAAATATTTGAATCTTTGAAATTCAGGACCGAGAAACGGTGGATGATGGAGTTTTTGAAGACGGATATGTCGACAACTTCAATCGCGCTGCACGGTGAGCTTCAGAAGTTCTTCAGCAGGCCTGACGTCTTCTGTTTCAGGTCAGGCAAGCCGACGTTCATCCGATTCGGGAAACGAGCCGGACCTTCCTTCATCCGCTTCGGTCGCGCCCAGCCTTCTTTCATCCGCTTTGGCCGCAACGTCGAGTAACTCCGTCCCTTCTTTCATTCTTGTATAGCAACTGAGGCATTTATAGTCTAACCAATCAACTCTCTCGGAGTAATTTTCAACGTGTGAGGTCTTCATCCGATAATTATAATTATTATGAAATGTGGGCGTTAGCTTGGCCGGGGTATCGTTGTTTGTTGTCAATGAATTCTTCTTCCTCTTCTTTTCATCTCGGTACACAATAAAACTTTCTCCACTGTTTATAACTCTTACCAGTAAAAAGGGACTCATGAAGGTTTCGCGGCGTAGAGGATGAAGTCGAGGAGTCGCATCTCATACGGCGAGACGTGGTGGAAACTCACCATTTCCGGACTGAAGTTTTCTTCTCCCTGTAATCGGATAAGTAAGTTACATCGATGGACTTAAGATTCAAATAAGGAAGAACCAGCAGACGATGTTTGAGCTCATATGTCTCTAGCTTGCACTCCACTAGTTTGAGGCCAATATATTCTTTACACCCTTACAAGGAATTTTCGAACCGCATAGTGTTACTATTAAAAAAATAATCACCAGATGTAGTTTTGAACGCTGATATAAAATCTGGGACTGCCAAAGAGGCATGAGAAAAAGGTTATGAACGTTTAATTTTTTTTTTTCGATTGAGCTCGTTCCTTATACATAGAGCATGATAAAACTTGATTTATTTAGAAGCAAAATTTCCTGAAAAAGTCACGAAAAAGTTGGCTTTTCTGTGGCCACAAGCTGATCAATCAACGTGATCGAAGTTTTAAACTCCGGGCGGCCACGATTTTATTAGTAGATCGGCCTCATTTGACACCAGACTTGGAAATTGAGTAAAAACCCATTTAGTAGGAATGCATTCCGAAATGCCACAAGATTTTGAGACCATTCCCAAATTAAAGTTTCGGGTTTTACCCTTCTTACGCTAAAAAAATATATTGCCCGTTTTGATATTTTTGTTGTTAGCTTCATAGTTTAGAAAAAAAATATTTATCGCAAATTTAAATGTGACGATCATTGAAAAACGACTGGCTTTCTAGTTTGGATTCTTGAAAGAGGAAACTTGAAACTCTATCTCAAATTAGCCATCAGAGCGTTCCATTATCTTCTTTAGATTCAAATTCTATTTGAAAAGCAATATTTTACGGAAGCCGATTGGCCTACACTAGATAACAAATTTCTGGTTTTAATACAAGAAAATCCTTGGAAAGTTATGATATTTTCGTCCTTTTTGGGAGATAACAATGACGTGCTGTTTTCCTCATAAAGGCCTTATGAAGGCTACAATTTTTCAGAGAGAAAATTCTTCCACGAAAAACTATACCACAAGTGAAAGTCTTCATTACTAGTGTTGTCATTGATTTGAACCCCTCTTTGCTTAGCTGACCAGATAGGACAGAATATCATGTAACTGGCGTGACCACAAGAAATGAACCCCTTGATGATGAAGTTGTGTACTGAAGTTAACCCAAAAGACTGTCTGGCGTCTACTTTTTGGTCCAATTTAATTCTCCAGTTACTACGAATAATAAGTTCGATCTTTCCACTGATTAAAGAAAAATACGGACCCTGAGAGGCGGATAATAGGCAAATCTTCTAGCGAAAGCGTCGCTGAACATGTCCAAGTGCTCGAGCGGATGGAAGTGGTGAAACCTGAGCGACTTCTTATTTCCTCTTCGAAATTCGTCAATGCGTGGGTCCAGAACAAATATCCAAGAACAAAGAACTTCAATATAATTGAGCAGTTTAAAAATAGACTACTTTGTCAAAATATTTTCGAGCAAAAAAAAAAGAAAAAGACAAAAAAGAGCTTTGAAACTCTTGTTTCTGACCTGTCAGATCCATTTTCGTCCCTCGAGTCTTCTGGAAAAATCCCCACTGCCGCCAAACATTTTGCCATCTGAATCGAGGTTTCAAATTTTGAAAAAACTTTATGAAAACAACGAAAAGTATTTTGAAATTCAATTACTTTTTGCGAAGAAAGGAAATAAAGAGCAACCTCCTGATCTTCTTCTGCTCGATGATGTTCAGGACACCTTGTAGGATCTTTCATGACGTCATGAAATGCTTCAGCGGCCGGTCTTGACAAAATATACGCGGCGCCGTCCACGAACCCACGAGGCTGAACCAAAAACATGAACCGGCTCATTTTCATTTTGAAAAAGGCTCACCACAAAAAAGTTCCAGCGGTACCCGAAAAAGTGCTTGGCTTTCGGGGAGTAATTCGAGAGGAAAGACCTCAGATTCTCCACGATGACATAGGCATCGTCGTCAGCTCGGAGGTACCAGTCGTACGGTCTTTCCTTTTCTACAGCATGTCTGGAAACACAGTGAGACTGAAAAAACCTAGGTTTAAAATCTAATAAGCGAATATTGCTCTTTTTAAAATATCCTTACTGGAAAACACGCCGGATTTTCTCCCAAGAATGGTCGCGAGTGCCTAGATGAGACCAGTAGACGTGCGGAATCTCAGGCTCCATTGGTGAATTTGTGAAAAACAACAAGCCGTCGCACCTACTTGCCCACGTTTCGAATATCGTCTTCGCCTGAAACTTAGTGTTTCTTCAACGGAAATTTTCCAAAAAATCACCCGAGTTTTGTGACTTGGCGTCGCCGTGTGAATCATGCACATTATTGTGGCCGTGGTAACAATTTCAAAAATGGATAAAAACAGAAAAATTAAAGAAAAATACAAATTTTGCATGAATATTGATCGGGAAGAATGATTTTTCGCGAACGAAGATTGCGATCTCCAGATTCCTTCCTCCTTTCAAGGGTCTCCATCGCTCAATGAACCATGTTAGATATGCCATCCTTTCATGTGTTTCTTTTTTTTTTTATGAAAACACGGTTTTCAGTTGAATATTGAGGTTTATTTACTGGTACGGCTAGCCATCTTAATTAAGCACTACTTTCGATATTATATTATTTCGAATTATCGAAGGATCCTAAATCGTTAGTCGAAGTGAAAAACAAAAATAACCATAAGACTGAAGCTAACAGGCAGAGAAGTGTGAAAATCGCTCTGAATTCGATAACTAGATTGATCTCATGCGTTGCGTGTATCAGAAGCTTCTTCTAGAAGTAGTCAGTCTTCGGCTGACGCGCGCACGTCGACGCGATTTAAATCTTTCTGTAACGCAATAAAGCTCTTTTTGGTAGAAGTATGTTTGCAGATTGCGCGTCGCGCCAAAACGCTTTTTTCAATTTTCAATTTTCTTCTTTTTTATTACTTTTTTAGTTAATTCAGTTAATAAATAATTTGATAATGTTTTTTTTTCTGTGGCTCTCTTATTGAGTTCTTGGTCGTTGGTCATGAACGCTATATAAAAAATAGCAGCTATAATCCTTCTTTTTCGACAGCTTTCTTAACTTTGTAAAAAAAAAAACATTCACTCTCCTAATAAAAGAAATATTTTTTATACAGTATGAAAATAACGGTCGAAAGTAAGCCGGACGAGAATGTGTCAGAAAAACCACTACCTAAGGAGACACTTAACAAAGAGAACATTTTGAAAGGTTTTTATTCCGGTTATTCGTCTGAACGAATTTCGTTCAGATGAAGCTATGCTTGCTTTGGTTTCCTTGTCCCATTTCATCGACGAGCCTCAAAAGTTAGGGGAACAGTGCATCTTCTCATTGAGCTGGGAGGTAATCGAAGCCATGATGCCTACATTCTTGAAGGTCTCTCTTTCAAGTTGTTAAGTTTTTTTTGGAAGAATATTTTTAGGCTAAGTCAAAAGAAGAAGTTCTGCAGTGTGTCGTCAGCGAGCTCGAAGGAATGTCCAGGAAACGGATTCAGTGCGTGATTGACGGTAATTCGAGAAATAGATTATTCACAAACCTGATTTTTTCAAGTTTCCGAACAGAAGGCAGTATACTCTGAAGTTTTCTGTTTGAGAGAAAGTATACTGTCAATTTTTCTAAATTTTCCAGGGACGGAGCCAGGTTCTTCAAGCTCAGAAAGTGAAACGGAGCCGGAACAAAACGTACAATTGGAGAACGGTTTCAGCCAAACTCAGAGCCCAACAATTTGTTCAAAAGTTGGTGAAAGTCAGGGTGAGTATTTTTACGGTGAAAAAGACGAAAAAGTGAGATTTTATTTTTTACTCTTCACATGAGTTAAATCACAAACAAGCAATTCGTTTTTTTGATATCGCGAAAAAAAGATTTTTTTAAATTTGATTTTTTTACCGTTATTTCATATATTTTTGTAGTCTTTTGAGCAAAGTTAGTTCGAAGATCCGATGAAAAGAAGCAAGGAATTCCACGTAAATGTAACTTTTCTGGTTCTGTACCTCCAACCCATAAAATGCTGTCTGGGAGCGAATAATCATTTCATAAAGCGAATATCAATGTAAAAATGCTATTTGGACAAAAAATTGGTAATGAAACTCTTTTTTTTTCTTTTTCACTCCTAACTCAATCGAATTTGATTTCTTATTTCAGCTCTATAGACTAATATTCTACGAAAGCTAAATTTGATAGGATTGTACCACAAAACGTTTCGGGGTAAGGTTTGTTCAGAGCAGCGAGGAAGATGAAGGATTTTTTGTTTTGGCGAGAATAAAATTTCTATTTCCCACTAATTCACAGATTTTGGGTTTGGAATCAATATAATTATGAAGAGAATTGTGTTCTACACTTGTCTTGTTTTAGCTTCTTTTACCTGTACTTTTTTTTTGTTTGAAGGAAATTAACCAGTTTCTTTGCAGTGTCTACGGCGTCAGCCAACACGTCCGCCGCAGATTCCGGGGAAATCGACTCGACAAAAGAGGCCTCGGTGAGTAAAGGGATCGCGTGTCTCCGGAGCCGTAATTCGCCACTTCAGGTTTGCTCGGAAACGTTTTCCGACGTCGAGCTCGAATAATGGCCATTCATTGCGGCGAGCCGCTCATCTCCAGGTTTTCTTTTCACCTTTCAACTCCGTTTCTCCGATCTTTTCTTTTTCATGTCGAATGAAGTTTTGACAGACTTTGCATGGTCTACTTCTGTTCAAATGATGAGTGTGGGAAATAAACGATAGTTTCGAAGGTCAGCCTTGTCTGCGCTTGAGAAGTGGAAGAAGTCGGCTCTCGGGAAAGTAATGAAGAAGAAAAATGAATCTACACTTGGGAAACCCACAAAATTGGGGAATGTACTTTCAAATCCAGTCGAGTGTGCTAAAGTCCAATAGAACAAGCATACATAGTTTAATTTCTTTATATTCCTACGCGGTACGTTTAGATACTATCTAAATGCTATTTCTATTTTCGTGGGCTTAGGAAGTCTTATACAAACGGGTACCTGAAATTGTATTTTATTATTTGAACTCATGAATAAAGCCCCGATCGACTATTGAAGCTTAAAATCCCTAATTCGAATCGATGAAAAAAGAACCTAGACTGTAAATTACTCAAAAATATATAACTTATCTTTTCTAGAGATCAACTAATTTTTTCCGTCGCTAATGCGCAAGATGATCAAATATTGTAGTTTGGTAGCATTTCGAAGTTACCACAGAATTTTATGGAGCGTGAAAAAAGTTTATTGGCCGCGCAACTATAATTATGTAAACATCAAACGTTTGAAGGCGATAATTCCTCCCACAACGGGCTCATCTCCACTGGTGACGTGTTCAAAAATTAACAAGTTTTCCCGCCATAATTCTTTTGGCACTGTGCTTCGAACAGCCATTTCTAGATGCCCTTTGCGTCCTTCGAGGGAAAATATGCGGAATAATGACGATTACGTCGAAAGGTGGCCTTTTCTGATTAGGAAAGCTCTTAATGAACTAAAATAAGCATTAGATTATTACGAATTTAATAAAAGAAAGGTTTAATAAATAAAAGAATAAAAAGAAAGGTTTAATAAATAAAAAGAAAAAGAACCTTTACATTTTTTTGACCTTCAATTAGTAGTTTTGAAAAATTTTTTTGAAAAATCAATGTTAGAGATGAAATTTTTTTAATTCAATTTTTATTCTTTCATTCATGACCATTAATTTTTTTCTTGAATTTTTTTGTACGCTTAGAGCAAACTGCGGACGCGAAACATTCCTTTCAAGCCAAGGAAAAAAAGGAAAAATAAGAGCTCCCGTCGCGAAATGTCAAAAAAAAAAATCTTGAATAACATTAATTATTAATTTTTTCAATGCCATCTTTAAAAAAATTGAATAGTTTTTTTTTTGCCGGAAGTACCTTTGAGTTATTCCCGAAGTTAAATGATTTTCCCGTTACAGTTTTTCTGAGTTTCCTGTGTCCTTTCGATCCAAAAACCAGAGATTTTCTTTCAGCTTTCATTTTTTGAACATTCAAAGTAAGCAGAATAACATTCGGAGGATTTTTGAACTCATCCATACGCCTAATTCAATTCTCAACTTTTTCCAAAAGCGTCCAATAAATCCTTCATCTTTTGCCCGAGGGATTTTTCCGTTGCCTTCAGGAGAACATTGGTTCCAAAAAAAAATCTAACTTTTTTTTTCTTTTTCGGGTGGTAACAAAAAAAAGCAGACCCATAAGTCTTAATATAGGTCGAAGTGTGCTTTTATTTTTGGAGATTCTTTTGACGCCGAAAAAGCAATCGTAATCTCGAACCTTCTACCCGTTTTTGGATGCATTTCTAATGGAAAGAAGCGCGTCTCAACGGGCTCTACGTCGTTATAATTTTTTCAGCTTCCTTTCTTCCTACAGTAATCTTTCGTTCTCTGACATCACCAAAAGCATCTTGGATGGAGTTTTCCTGATAATCCCCAAGTTTTAAGTTTTTTGATCCAGTTTTGTGGTACTTTCTAGTCTTCTTTTTCTTCAGCGTTTGTCCCGCTCGGTCGCGGGGTCGGTTTTTCAGTGGTACTTTCTAGTATTCATTATCAATTTAGTTTCTTTGTCGTGAAGCTGTCGAAAAATATTCTTCGATTTTTATTCGTCCTTCTGGCTTTGTGCCAAATTTATTACCAGGAAAAATGCTTTTCTCTTCGATATTTGGCCTTAAAAGAGATGAGTTCGCCCGTGTCATTCTATTTCAACGAACTTTCTCCTTTAATGAAGATGAATTATTCTCAGTTTTTGCTTCTGTTCATTGGTCTTTTTTCCTACATCGGGAAAGAAAAAAAAATTTCAGTTATCTTTTTCTTGTCAAATTGATAGTCTGTGTAAGAATTCTTGCGGAAGTGTTAAAGAAGCACAAAAATGCTTCAAAATAAGTCTCAAAGTTGTTCAGTACCTGTTCGGGACATACAAGATCTAAATCTCTGAATGCCTGAAAATTGTTTGAACAGGTTATGACAAACATTTACAAAAATTATTAGAGAAATAATGTTTCACACAGATAAAAAAAGTTATGAAAAAAATTTTCAAATATTTATAGCGCTAGGCGACTTTCAAGACGAGACTCCACAGAAAGTCGTCTGCTTTGCAGAGCCTGAATTTCAGATGAGGAAAACTGCAAAAGTTTCGAGTATCTGCAAGAAATGAGTAAAAACTGTTTTTGAATTTCACTGGAGTCTGAAGTTTGAAAGCCCCTAAAAAATCAGAAATTTTTTTTCTGAACACTTAGTTAACTTCCTCGTTTCGAATATTAGGATGAAAACGACTTCTTTGCACCGGAAACAGCTCGTTTGCAGATGTCAAACGCACAACTTGCGCTTCTTTGTTGCCAGTTTTTTCTGTGATTCGCCTCGTTCGGCGGAAGTTCCTTGAAAATTTGCCTGAAGTTCTTAATTTCACATTTTTCGTACGCAATTATAGCTCACTTCTCAGCTCTGAAATCTCAAACACAAAAAAATTTCTGATAATGGTATTCAATTGAAATTATTTTAGATAGCTAAAAAGCTCCTTTCCTGAAATTGGAGAAGATCATTCAAATGTATTGCAAAAAATGGATATTTCTCCTTATTCTACAAGTGAAAACTTGTTTGCAGGTTGTGATAAACGTCGACTTTCTGTTGAAAAGGTGAACAAAAGTCATGAATATATGGCGGCGAGTAGCCTTTTCCAGTGTTAGAACCTGTTAAAAAAAATCTTTCTTCCCGTTTTCAAATGAACAGATGCCTACAAGACAACAAATAACATAAAAACGGCTCTTCGTTTCGATAATTTTTGAAAATAACTTTTTTCTTTTAACCACCTCGTTTCCGAACAAAATATACTTTGAAAAAAAATCTATATGGCCACGAAACGATAATAAATGCCTTTGAATGATTTATTCTTGATTCACAAGCCAAAAGATCCCTTGTTTTTCTCTAGAACTGACCTTTTTCTTCAGTATTCCGGACTCTCCAAAAGAATCAATGCTGTTATTGTTACGTTGTGTCTTCATCAATTATGGTAAGTAAAATGCGAGAGAGAAAGAATCGGTGAGCTCCAATTCGAACGTGAAAAAGGCCCATTTTTGCTAGTCTTTTGAAACGCCAACAATGAGCTCGTTAAGAATTTTGGGTGGCCCATTTTTTCTGTTTCCGTTTTTTTCTTTTTCTTCGCGCTTGTTCTGTGCCACAGCTGACAAGGCCCATTATCGAAGTTTTGCTGGTTCTTGGCCTCGAGAAGCTGCAGCAATTGCGCTCCGTTGTCACGTGGGCAAATTTATGATTTACTGGGGTTTTTAGGAACATTAGACAAGCTAAGATGATTGAAAATGAGAAATTAGTCCTGACTTGTCATTTTCTCTTCGATTTTCATGTCATAAATGGTCAAGCTTATAATGCGTTCTGAGTGATTTTTGATCCCAGAGAATCCCTTGAGCTGTCAGTTTAGAGAACCTAAAATCTTCTTACAAGGAAGATAATTCTACTATGAGGTTGGGATTTTCCGAAAAATTGTCCAGAACGCAGAGGCCACCTCAAAGTCGAAGAAACATCTCTATTTCAGGGCCCTGCAGATCTAGCAGTGTTCTGGACGAATTACAGGAAATTTCCAACCTCAAAATAAAACGACCTTCCTCATTAGAAAACCTTATCTCGATCGATTCTGGGGCTTGAAAATAAATTTGAACGTGCTACAAGTAATAAAATATTGAAAAGGTGTTCAGTTGAAATAAATCAGGAGAAAGAAAGTATTTTCTTTTCAAAATCTCAGTTGTTTAGGATTTCATTTAGCCTCAACTTCAAACAGTCTGGCTTATCTGTGTTGAAGCTGAACTACTAGAGCTCTTACTCGACCGGTCAACTCAAGGAAAAGACTGAATAATTCTCAGCAACTTCAGACGTCAAGTAGAGTTTTTCTTATTCTGTTAGTCTTTCTCGGTGAACGACTAAAGGAATAATTACTATACTCCTTTCGAAACTAACTTGCGACAAAAATTTCCATTGGGACATTTGGGCCTTATCTTTTCTCTGGTTATCAAGTTTATCGTGTGAAGGCGGTTTCTCAGGGGTGAATTAATTAGATCCGAAGTCGACACTTAATGACGATAAAATTGACTTTTTCCGAATTTATTTTAAAGCTCTACCGTTTGAAAAACTTGAGGTTGTCCTTCAAAAGAGCCCCATTTAAATATCGCAACTTAAAAATAGTTTCGAGCAGCTGCGCTGTGACGCACTGACCCGCAAAAATGCCGGATGCGACGAGGAAAATCGCCCCACGAACAGAAGTATTTTTAGGGAGCCCAAAAACTAATGAAAAAGCGAACGAGCTCAAAGTAATTACTCACATTGGCAAACTCGTAAATACATGCAAACCTCGGCTCGGCTCGTTAGTTATATGGGCTTTTGAAACATGTTTTCAACTGGAAAAAAATTTAACTTTTTTTTATAGTCTACATAGTTTGGTTCCTTCGTAATCCTTCTCATTTTTTGTGCGCCTTCAATGGTCGGAAAAAAGTCCAAAACAAATGGTCGTGGGCGGGCGGCTCTTTGAATCGTTCAGCTGAGAACCAATCTGGCGCAAAGTTTGTTGTAAATTGGAATGACTGAGAGAAGAGTTCGAAAACCTTTGAGCGTTTCTGAATTTAGCCAAAGTGGGAGTCCCGCAGAAGTCTTTATCCGACCTAAAAAGAACGAGAGATTTTTTTTTCACGAAAAAAAGTTTGAAAATAATTAATTTTTGTGAAGAAATCAGCATTTGAAGTTCAAAGTTCAAATCAACTTTCTGATTTCGAAGAAATTGAACCAGGAAAAGCAACAAAGGAAGTCATTTTCCTTTGCGGGTGAGGTTTTCCTGAAAATTGGCTTGAACACTTCCTGATGAACCCGATGAAGGTCCTGCAAGTTTTAGCCTGTACAGCTTCCTAGTACTTGAGAAAAGCCACCTCAAAGACAATGAAAACCCTCAAAATTCGTCAAAATATGCCTTTTTCGAGTTTTGAGCCCTTATTTTTCGGAAATTAGCAAGTTGTGCAGGTTGAGACTTTCAGAATCTTTATCTGGTACATCAAGGAGTGTTCTGGCCGATTTTCATGAAGTTCACAACCGCAAAGTGAAATCACCTTCTTTCTGAGCAAGAAAATACTCACAGGAGTCGGAGGTTTATTTCTTTTCCTCAGAAAGTATAGGAAACTACAAGAAGTACTCATGATTCGACCGAAAATTTTAAGCATATTCTTAAGAACTTGCTCGATGTCTATAAATAGTATCGTTTTGAGAAGAAATGTTTTCTTTCGAACGTTCTACACCTAAAAAGGTAAATAATAGTTCAGCCTCTTCGAGACACTGGTTTGTACTTTGACTTTGACTTTTCAGAGATCGTTTTTCCTCACTTTTATTCTGCGAAAGGATACATTTTTGCTTTCAGGTTTTTCCTTTAGGTGAATAGAATTCCTTGAGAAACTACTTCCCATATTCCCAGAATGAAAGAAAATCTCTATTCTTCCAACATAGATACAATTTTGAAAGTTTCACAACTCCAATACCATGGACGATTTAATCGAAACTCAGAACACTGTAGTTATAAATGTCTCTGAAATTCTACGCCTAAGCAATTCATTTTATTTTCATCTCGTTTTCTCGGGTTTCCAGGCAAATAAGCAACGCCGAACTACTGACATTTCTCGAGTAATGCCATGTCGAAAAATAACGTCGTTAAAAGTTTGTTTGATTGTCATTTCCCGTGGCGAGTGATTAATTCAGGAAATCAACTTGATTACAAAACGAATGCTTGACGAATTTCATGAAATTGGCTTGTAAAAAGTCCGAAGCTTATTCATAACGCTTGACTAGTCCTTGAGTTAGTTGAGAAATGATGCTTGGTTTCTGAATTCAGGCCTCTGGATCTTTTGCTGCATTTATCAGATGTTATGCCAGACATTTGCAGCTGCTCAAGCTTCAAGAAATTTGTGGGTGTCGACCTCTCAGTGGCCTCTTGAGTTGTCTGACAGATGACGTCCTCTTGAAACTATTAATGGCATTCGTCAGAGGGGGACAGGAAGTATTAGAATAGGTGGTGTTTCATTTTAGATTTCCTGGATGGTCCGAAAATGTTAGCGAGAGCATCCGGTTCAGCAAATTTTTGTTGAGAAAACGAGATGTTCTCACGTAGCTGTCGTGAGAAGTTCAATGATTGGTGAGTCAGTTTGAAAAGTGGCTGTTCTTTTTCACTTCTAAAACTGAACTGAGTTTTTTCGCTTTTAGTTTTCTACATAGCATCCGTTTCTCAGCAGATGTATTTCTAATTTATCACCTCGGGTGAGTCCATCAGTCTTTGAAAGATGACGAAACTGGGCGGTTAGGAATGGGAAACTTCTTCTCTGTCTTCGTTGACGATCTGGAAGCTCTCATTCACAGTTTTCTAGCAACAGTTTGCGGTTTTCAAGCTCTTGCATCATCTCCTTCAAGGCCGATATTTGCCCCTCTTCCTGTCAGACTTTCAGACTTCTGGTTTGACAAGCAAAAGTTGCTGGTACAGTTCAAACTCGAGATTTCGTCTAGAAGATTTGATTACGGATGATGAATAGGGAAGTAAAGTTTGAAGACGTCTCTTACAAGAAAAACACATTGAGCCTTGAAGAAGCTCGAATTTGGCTGCGAGCCGTGTCGCCTCGCGCAGCCGTTTTAGCATGTTTCCTTTATTGCCACGCACCGCTTAATCAAGTTCCCACGCTTCACATCGCCACTTAATCAATCCACCCGCTGTTTTTTTGTCGAAAAAGGTCGCAACAGTGAAATCATGAAGGCGTGCCGGCTCCGCCTACTTGCTCCGCCCATTTGCCGTGGAGCACCCGAATTTTTCATCGGCGTCGCCGACCTGCGTTCACCTGTCGTTTTTTTCTAATTTTCGAAAATCTTTCCCAGAACTCTCAAATGGTTTCTCTCTCTCTCTTGTTTTTAGTCATTCTGTTGGAAGTCTGTGATTCTTCTTCTAAGTGAATCGGTGGCGCTAATAGATTCCACCTCCTGAAACGTTTCGGAGGAGCCGAATTGGCTCGCATAACAAACTGCGCGTTTATACGAGAGAAAACTTATTAATTGATGCTCCGTTCAGTATTCAGAAATGAGATCTCGTTTCCCTTTTTTTTTAGTATCTATTAGTGAGAAGCCTCTACCAATGTCTTTCAGAAAACGGAATAAACATGATTTTTGTTTCTGAGAAGCTTGTTCCAGCTCTTTATGATGTTTATACAGAACGAAGTTGGTTGAGGCTTTCAGGGATTACGCATTTTTATAAATAAGGTTCTCTGAAAAATTAGGCCCACACTTTTTCTGTGCCATTTGGGGTTAAACCTCCCCCTTTTTTTTAAAAAAATAATCCGTGTGAAAAATCTCAACAAAAAAACTTCAACTGCACCTTGTTGGTTTCTCAGCTACATTCTCCAGTTCAAGCCTACTATTCCCATTTACTATGACAGTACCAGTGAAAAATAAAAAAATAGATCAGAGAATCTAGACGGTTTTTGAGTAAATGATAAAAAAAAATTAAAGGAAAGGTTTGGTTTTTTTTTAGTTTTAATTTTTTCGCAGTATAAAACGGAATATGATTTTACGAGAATGATTCTCTCAAGACAACCTTTTTAAAAATCGAACTCATTCTCGTTATGAGCTATCAAAAGAAGAACTCGACGATTTCTGAAAAAACTTTCTGGTCACTTTTTGCCCATGGCTGTCATCCCACAAAAATTTCACTCTAAATATATTCTTGGCTCTTTGCAAAGGCTTCGCCCCTTCTTGGGTCAAAAAGATCCGATTCCCGTTTAATGGAAGATTAACTTTTTTTCCGGCCGTCTATCCCCTTCAAAAACTTGAAAACGATTGTTTTTTCAGTTTGAGAATGTCAATAGTTTCAGCGTTAATTCATCCTTTAAGCGCTTCTGAAAAGTTTTCATGAGGCTATTGATCAATTGAATGAGCTTCCAAGCTTTGATCAGTTCAAGCTTTTCAGACTCCTCTGAACACGTTCTTACCGATTGTGGATAATTTTTGTAGATTCAGGTTTTTTTTCCCAAATCGCTCCAAGTTTATATCTTTTATGCAGATATATGAAAGGATGAGCCAAAAGAGGCCGCTTCCGTCTTTCCAAATTGGATTATGCCTTTATACAGATCTAAAGTCTACGATTTAATGCGATTAAGGCTCGCGCCCTTTTCTTTTTTTTGCACAAGTTTGTTTTTCAGAATAACTGAAAGCATCATAAAGATTTTTTAAAAACATGAAATGCTCAAAAATAGCCGGTTTTTTTTTTCAGGGGCGCTTCAGGTTTATATTTTTTATTTTAATTCTTAACACTAGAGCTTTTTTTACTATTGTTTTTTGTCGTACACGTCCACACGTTGACGCACATTGAAAAGAAAAAAAAAAATGTAAACGTGATATTTGAAAGAAAATCTAGAAAAGCTGTCACTTCAGGGTTGAGGTTTCTAATCAAGCATTCTCCTGTTCTTCAAAAAGATATTTTATTTCATGTTTTGAAATAGAAGAAAACTTATAACAAGGGGCGAAATTGGCGGTTGGAATTCAAGTAGAAACTCTTGACTCAGTAGTTTCAATTCAAGTGTTTTCTCGGAAAGCAAAACACCTGTAGGTTGAGCAGAACGACTTGAAACATTTAAAATTCAAATGAGCAGCCGAATCTGGACAGAAAATGCTCAGGTTTCAGGAAAAAGAAGACGCTCTAAAACAATATCCAATTCTCCGGTCCACTTTTTTCGCCTCCGCACTTATTGTCCTGAACCCAACTTCCTCTGCTCTTTTGCCCAGGTTTTTCTATTCATCTCAATCGCTTCAATTCAGGAAAAAAGTCACGTTTTCTACGAATGATGGATGGAGGATAAAAAGAGTTCGGAGAAAAAGTAACGTAGAAACCTTATTGGACCCGCGGCACGTCATCGAAGCCATTTCGCTAGCCCAATTTCTGGATTCCACTCAAAACACCACTTTTATTTTTGTTCCGCCTACTTCCTGATGGTTTCTTGGCTTCGAAAGGCCTTGTCATCGCGAGAACTTCCGGCCAACGTGGGCGCCCGACTGGAAAGCCTGTTCCCAAAGCTCATATCCTTTTTTCATTCCAGAAAAATACTCGGCGATTCTTTCTGATAGACTCAATTTCCTCGGTGTTGATCGTTTATTTCAGGAAATGTTCTCTGGGGATTCCTTCCCACTGGAGCTTGATGTAGCTTACTTCAGTGTCGGCGATTTAGAAGCGTCTTGAATGATGTGATTGAAAACCGAGGTCATCGAATAAACCACAACAATTTCTTGTTGTATGACATTGTTTCAATAGTAACCTAGAGAATTTTCAAAGTCAAAATTTGGGATGCAAACTTGGGCCATTCTAGGCCCGGCCAAACAGTTTCAAGAAGTCGTTAATGGAGTATGTTTTTGCAAAAGAAAAACCTTTGATCGTTTCGTTGAAAAAGGTTTTTTCATAGGATTTCAAATATCTTCCGATTTTTGGCTCACTTGGAACCAAATTCTTTTTTTTGAGCGTGTTCTGATTTTTGGCCAAAATTTTTTAGTTGAGGTTTATTAGACTCTGTTCTGTGAAAAGCCCGATTGCCTACTTCCGAAAATTTCCGGCGGTGCCTTTTTTTTTCTGAAAAAAATTGTTATTCTTCAAGAGCTCCAGTTTTATTTTTGTACATTCCAGAGGTACACTCTTTGTAGTTGGTTATATGTCTGACTAACCTCAAAAGTATCGTACATATCTTTGTAGTCTCCAAGGAATCAAAAGTATCTGCCCATTTTTGTAGGGAAAGGTCGACGGTTGCAGAAGTTCCTAGTATTCAGTTGTTAACGGGCTTCCAGATCTACGGATTAACTTTTGATGCGCCAGTCAAATTATTTCAGTCTGTAACTCTACAAGACACTTGAAAACAATTAATTTATCCCAATTCGGATACGAGAGCTGATTTTTCACGCTCGTTGAGTTGGAGCAGCTTTGATGCATTTTCTGAGCTTCCTTTTAACACGTTTTTCTTCCAGCGCTAATTCAAGCAGCAATAACAAGCTTCCAACTACATTATAAAGAATCCTGCGAATTAATTACACAGGCTTTATTCCATTCCGCAGCCGCTGAGCCTTCCCGGAACAATTTCCAGCTCATTCAGGATGTTCGATTCATTGTTATCGGCCTGTTATTAACATAGTTCGAGGCTAGTCTCAAAGTTTCGAAGGTTACTGTAGAAGAACGTTCTATTTCTCGCCGGAGATAGCATTGAACCAAATATAACTAAGAAAGAAGGTATATCACTGAAATTTGGTAAGACATTTAATTTACAGAACGAACGGCCAGAGATTTTTAACCTGAAAGGTTTTTGAGAAAGTCCCCTTTTAATTTTTTTTCACTTTTATTTGGCAAACGATTCCACAAGTTTTCTTGATATTCTTCTATTGCCTGAGAAATTGGTCCGGTCGTTTTGAAAAACTCAAAAGCTGTGCAGTTGTTTGTCAAGGTTTCCACTTAGTACATTAAAAGTATCTCTCAGCTCATTTTTCAAGAAAAAATCCAAACAAAAGAGATCTTGAAATAAAAATGACTCGGACCTTCGCTTCCCACTTTTTTTTTGGTTATCTGTTTTCGAAGGCTAGCGCCAAATTAAAGTTTTCGGTAATTGACTACTGCTATTGGAGGCGTTTGAAAAAATAGCTCATTTGATTCGAATTTTCGTGTCCATATTTTGGCAGGAACAGAACTTCCAAGAAACCCCTAATAAAGCATTTCGCGGCTTTTCCTCAAAATACAGCTGTTTTCGCGCTTCCACCGCATTGTTCTTTGTGGCGGTGTTGTTCTGGCAAGTTCCGAAGAATGTCATTAACCTCGTCTACCGTGGCCCCTCACCAGAAGGCTTTCTTTGCCAACAAATCCACTTGAGGAAATGTTCCACTTTGGCACCTCTTAACCCTTTTCATTAGGTCTCGTTCGAGTGGATTAGGCTGCAGTTACGCGTCGAGCGAAATTATTTTTGTCAGCTTTTCATCGAGGCTTTTTGAACGCATCGTCATTATGACGTTATTATAAAAACATTGACGTCGGGGGCTCTTCTAAAAGTTCAAAGTTGACAATTTGAACTCTTGGTTGCTGAACGTATAGTTCAAATGACTGAAACTGGGACCTTTATGACGTTTATCAATGCTTTCTTAATCATTATGGTAAGGATTTGGACAAATGCAAAATTGAAATACAAAGTTTCCATCGTTTTTTTACTGTTCTGTTGAAATTTTTCCCTGGCCGAACAGCAAGAAGTTCTTTTTTGACTTCCTTCGAATATTCTTTTGTTTCTTCTCTCCCCTAATCAAAGCCAAGTGTGGCCCTCCTATTTTTGAAAACGCTTCCCGACTTTGACCATAAAAAAGTGGCCTTTCTCGACAAACAAGGCGAATTTCAATTTGTTGAAAAATGGGTGAATCGCGTCGGAAGTTATGGGCAACTCGGCAAAGCAATTGAACCCATCTTTTTGCCATTCATCCATCCATTTGTCTGTCGTTCCGTGTTAATTCCACGCGCTTGCCCATTTCCTTTTTTATCGAGGCGGAAAGCCTGAATCATACTGGAAACTGAAAACAATTGAATTTGCAGGTACCCCAGACACGTTTTTGTCAAAAGAATGAACGCCTTCGAAATGTTCGTCTTCTTGTTCGTCGTGCTCGCCGCCATCGTCGCCGCGGTCCCTGTCCAAGGTTTTGCTTATTTCCTTCTCACTCAGAAGTCAGAGAAGAAGTTTCCTTCTGCAGAATGAGTCATACCTGCTCTGAATCAAGAAATATGCTGACCTTCCGTCTTAGGAAGTCTAAGATCTAACTAGGAAACGGTGTCAGCTTATAGCGAGACTTGTGAATGAAGCTAGGCTAATAAGAGAGCTGACCTTTTAGCCTGAAACATTTAGCTTTGCGGGTTCCGTTTCAATTTTAGTAGAAGCCCAACGTCTTCCTAACAATCCACTTGAAAAAAGGTTCCATACAACATTTGTGTAAATGTCACTTTGTATCACACTTGAGCCTGCTGATGCAAAAAAATTTTCTTACCGGTGAACTAGTGAAACTAGTGAAATTTTTAAGGGAGAACACTTTGATTTTTATGTCAACTTTAAAAAAAAATCATTCGATTGTTCTAGATTCATGAATTTTCATCATAATTAAAAAGTGAAACGATTTTTTTTTCATATTTTTTTCTTGATACATCTTCCGGGAGGTACAGTGTATTGCGACTTCATTTACCAAGAAAAAATCTTTCAAGACTTTTTCCGGCTAAGTATTCTGCGATCCACGGTGGATCCACCCAATCAGCCTTTCAGAACGATATTTTCTCATTTTTTTTTATTAATTTCCTACATTCTCCAATGGGTTCTATGATGAAATCTGCAGACTCGCGCAGCTTCTGACAGATAGCTTAGAGTCATATCCGCCACGAACTTTTAATTAAGGCGCCCATAAAAAAATATATTTACGAGTGTCACGACGCCCACGTTTCCCTCTCTTTCCACGTCCTATCGAGTCAAGGAAATAGTTAACGAGCCGAATAATTTGTTTGAATAAAAGTGAAAGATTGCTTTTGAGGGTAGATACGGAAAGTTTTTTTTCTTGCTGACGTTAGTTTTTGCAGGACCCCTGGATTATTCACCATACGTGCCAACGTCAGAGGAGGAGTTGCAAAGACTTATTCCTTCAGGTACAATTTTCATTATGAAAAATTACCTTTTGCTCCAATAAGGTTGTTTTCAAATTAGAGAACTTGAAAATTCGTTCAATTCAACTAACTTCAAAAAACAAGCACACCAGCTGCACGCGGTTGCTTCAACCGAAATATTTCTTACTTTATGTATCTTTTTTTTAACGGGCTAGCATAGAAGGTACCACTGTCTTCTCATCGATAATCTCGAAATTGACCTTGTGAAAACTCACTGTTTTTCGGATTTTTTACTTGATTCGGCGGTGAATTAACACGGTGATGACTCGCCAGTAAGAAGGAAAAGAGTTCTATTTTTGAGAAGGTAAAAAAATGATAAATTTCTGCATTCTATTCGGCTAAATGTGAAGAATCGAGGTCAAATGGCTAGACGTGTTGCGGTTCGATTAGAACTCACTTCTGTTTAGATATTATACAGCTTTTTTTTAAACATTAAAACATTAAAACATTTTGATTAGCGCTTTTGAAGCTACCAATTTGCAGCCGTTACACGTCAAGTCTATTGGCCTGTTTTAAATTTTTCAAGTTGAAGAAAAATCAAATTGAAAAGTCACAAAAATGAAAATCTTGCAGAAGAGCTCGCCGAGCAGCCGATGATGGACAAAAGAGCACAGACGTTTGTGAGATTTGGCAAGAGGGCGCAGACATTTGTTCGGTTTGGCAAGAGAGCACAGACCTTCGTCCGATTTGGTTAAACGATTCGGAAGCCTCTAGCCGTTTTCCAACTCTGATACCTGTGTTCCATCCCACGACGTGCCACGATCTCTCCGACTCCCTCAGACGAATCTCTTCTTCCCCATTGATAAACCTTATTTGTTGTTTCCTGCATATGTGATAGTCGAAGAAACCATTTTTCATCGTATTCACCGAGAGCACACAGAGAAGAATGAAGTGAAAGAGGAACGGAGTCGGCGAGATGGATATAGTGTCTGAGGAGACTTTTTGGGGCTACTTTAGGGGTTTGACGCTTTGTTGGCTACCATAGCAGTCGAGTCGAATTAGTGGTCACTTATGCGTTCTCTCGATTTAGAACCTCTCAAGTGGTCACTAGAGTTTTTCGCAGCCAAGTGGAGGAAAAGAGAACTGTTATAATATATTTTTCGCTAAGATGAGATTGGAAACCCCTGAAATTTCAAGCGTTGAGGATAATGTTGCATGAGTAATTCTTCCAAAAATACCATTTTTGCTGAGGCGCCAAAAAAAAAAAGCAAAGCTGAGAGTGAGGAAGTCAGGCCGACAAATTGGATTTCGCGCACCTCGCCGTTTCAAGCCGTCGGCCCGCCAATTTTCGAGTACTCGTGGGCTTTTCGAACTCGTCGTCGCCATGATGGTGATACCGGTCAGCCAGCACAAACTCATCAAGATCCGCCGCGTGAATCGCCAAAAACTCATCAAGATCGCCCTCGTCTGCTCCATGCTTGCCTGTTGTTGCAACGTCCTCGGTGAGTTGATCAACTACATTTCGAAAACAAAAATTGAACTTTCTAAAGGAATCGCCTTTTTCCCTTATTTAATTTTTTTTTTCTGAAAAACAGTTTTTTTTTAACTTTCTAACTCGATTTTTTCTCACTAGGGAACTACTCGGACTCGGGTACCCGTTTCGAGTTGAAACTTTGGTGGCTTATAGACCCGGGTAAGAGTACTTGAAAACAAGAGAGATTATCTGCTAAACCCCTTAGGCTTCTGAGAAAAAGCTTTTTGAAAATGAACAGTCTAGGCTTGAAAATTATCAAATTTTTTCTTTCTTCCTTCTTTTGGCTGGAAAAAAGTTTTTTAGAGTTTATCATAGCCGAATCATTCAAGGCGATTGTATTAAAATATAAAAGAAGGTATAGAGCAGTATTCCGAAAATTTTAGGGCCTAATTTTCACATTTTCTACTAATGTTTTCTCAGTTCTCTATTGGGTTTAGCAGATGTTTCTTTTGTTTTCAAGTATTCTGACATAGGCCTATGAACCACCAAAGTTTGAACTCGATCCGCGGTTACGAGTTCGAGTAGTTCCCTAGTCAGAAGCGAACTGGGAAAAGCTGATAAGTTTAAAAAAATTATTTCGATCCTCAAATTCTTGAAAAAAAACCAGTCATTTCAGTCATTGAAGAAGAACTCATAGACTCTAGACTTCTTCAAATTGACGAAAAATTTCCCCTTATTCTTTTGATAAACCAAATTTTTTTCGAATAATGGCGGCTATTTACTCTTAAAAAAATGTGGAAATTTTTGTCTGCCTCTTTGATAATTTGATTCTCTTTCGTTTGATTATTTGCAGTTAGATTCCGAAGAAAAAAATCTAATTTAAAAATTTTTTTCGAAATTTGACAAAGACGCGTATTCAAGGCTTTCTCAAGCTGTGCGACTTTCAAAAATAGAATTATTTGAAACTTGAAGTGAAATCTTCAATTTCTACGGAATTGAGAAAAATCATCATAAAAGCTTGAGGAAGACTTTTTTAAAATCTTGAACTGTATTCTAAAAATTCAAAGAAAAATATCTCTTTTTTATCGAGTTTGTTTGAAGTTTTACTGAGTTTTTGGAAAAAATAACTGTTCATTTTTATTTACTGACTTCTGCTTCCTGTGTGCTTCCACGAAGCATGAGCTGAGCTTTTTCCGTCAGAGTAAAACCCAAAAAACATGATATATAATTTATTACCATTTACACAACGAAGAGATTTTTTTTTTGCGTTCTACGGAAGGGATTTTCTCCAAAAAAAAAAGAGTTTATCAGGCTCATCGACCAACCATTGGCTGTACACGTCGGAAGTGATCAAGTACTTTCTGCACCCGAACCGGACGAGGACCTTGACCGACTCCGGCAGTCATCCGGTCTACTTCAAGAACGCGACGATGGGTCCGTGGCTCTTCTGCTGGCTCGACCGTCAGTTCTTCCGAGGCCATCCTGTTCTAAACCTCGGCTTTCAGCCGTAACTGAGTTTCATTGCAGCGCCGTCCACTACTTGCAGGACGACGACCCCAGTGACGTCACCACTTCCATCCAACGTCCGTCATTTTCCTACTCTTTTACGTTTTGAAAAAGAATTCATTTAGACTTTCAGACTTTTGGGAACCAGGCTACGGTCTGTTCTGTTTCTCACAGTTGTCGCAAGCAACTTGGGAGCAAACAACAAGTTCCGAAGATATCTCAAGACGAAAAGCCTTTTACAGTGACATCTCTAATTTTTTTTAAATTGTTTATAAACCTAATGTCGATTCACTTTCCCAGAGAATCTTAAAATATTTCCCATTTCTTTTCCCACTTTGGTTGATCCTTTCCAGAATCGGTGCGACGCGCATTTCTGTTCATGATAACCGGTATGCTTCTGGACGGAATCGGCCTCATCGTCTCGTTCATCTGTTTCTGTCTTCCCAATCCATACGCCATGCTTCTTTTCTGCTCACTTCTTCATATCAACGCCGGTATCCAATTTGAAATCAATTTCCATACCGTAGCCTAGGTAAAACTGACCGACAGCTGAGGTAACCGGATGATTGAAAATGGAATCGTGTCGTCCAAACTGGCTTGAACCAGGGATCATAAAGATAGACTTATCCACAGTACTGCGCGTTTTTCAAACTTTCCAATTTGCTTCAGGGATCGCCAACTTTGCCTGCATCATCGTCTACATGTCAGCCGTGTCAAAAGAAGTCGGCAACAAGATTTTTCCGGCCTCGGAGATGGACGACCCTCTCTTCTACATTGAATACGGCTTCTCTTTCTGGCTTATCAAGGTGTTTTTTGCTAAAAACTATTTCAAAAATCCGCTATTTCAGACGTCGTTCCTGTTGACAGAACTCGCTGCCTTGTTCGCCATCGTCGTTTACATGGCGAAACGAGATGAACGCACCTTTAATCGTTACAAAATACGATCGCTGCTCAATTTCAGCAGGGTTTTCACAATATCTACACTTTGGCTTATTATTCCTACTTTTAAGCTATCTGGAGATGAGCCAGAACTAACAAAGACGCATCATGAGAATGCGAGGTACTCCAGAAGAACAGGGTAAGAAGAAAAGTTTTTTTTAAAAATTAGTACGAACTATGAAGAATTCAGAAGTCATGTGGCGGAACTGAAATCAAGTGTGCCGGAGATGGACGACATGCTAGTGGAGCCGAAAGTCCTACTGACGCCAACAAGAGGAAGCTTCCAATCTCTCACATCAACCCTGCTCCCAGACCTTCTGGCTAATGTGAGTAGTAGCTGTCAAAAACGACAACTTACTAAACTTCAATCAAAAAGTTATAAAAAATTGATAAACACTTTTTTTCTTAATTATACCAAACCCTGCTGATCAGGTCAGTTTCTTGTCTAGTGCTAAGATGGTCCTTAGGTCCATGCTAAATTCTTGAGAAAAACCCCACTAAAGTTCTTTCAGACCACAGCCATAGTGAAGCGTGTTTCAAAAACCCGAGTATACGTAACTGAGTTGCAGAACGCCTCCTCCCACTCCCCACCGCCAGCCAGACTACCTCGACCGATAACGACGTCATCTATCACGTCTTCAACGACGGCGACTCCGGCCAGGCCTCCTTGGCGACCGCGTTCTCCGCAACGGTCGTCGTCCCACAAGCGGATCCAGCCCCTCCGGCGGTTCGCCATCCCTGTCAACTCGCCTCACTTCGCTCCTTCCGACAATTCCAAACAATAAATTTACCAATAAAACTCGACTTTTTCTCTGGTAAAATATTTTCATTCGCATTTCTTTTTCTATACTTCATAAAATGGAAAACTCAACACATTGTTGCTCCCGTAGTTTCTCGTTAAAGTTGGAAGTCTTGCCTAAGCCTTGACAAAATCGATGTTGTTCACCGACGCGGAACATCGGTGACAAAACCTCGTCTGCAACAATTTTTCGATTTCTTTTCCCCGATTCAGACTGATTACCGGCTCGTTAGATATCCATGGAGCGAGTTTCCCACTCATTTTATGCATCTCTTTCTTTCCTGAATTTTAATTTTAAAAATGGAATTTTGAGAAAGAGGAAACCTTTCTGTAAGTTTCCAGTGGCGATCATCAAGTAGTATTGTCCCGAAGATATTATGTGGACCTGAAATTGTTTTCGTGAATGTAACAATTTTAGACCTGCGATCTTCTAAAAAAAAACTCGGTGAAAAAACGTAATCATTTTCCGCTGGCACAGGAATAGCAAAACAGGGTGAAAAGAAAAAGTTTACATTTTTCTGGAGTCAATTAATTGCAAGTTACGGTAAGTTAAGTAGGATTATTGAAAAAAAGAAAAACCAGGCGCTTGTCCTCGCTGCTCAGGGCGAAGTTGTCGAGTTTCCACTCGGCGCCGCAGATGCCCCGTCCGTCGAACCGTTCAGCGTAGGCGTCTTTCAAAAGGAGTGAAGAAGCCTGGATTCTGGTGACTTTTGAGAAAGTAATTCGGAATGGAACCTTTTCGAGAACGACGTTTCTTTTGGCGGAGTTGTGCGAGAGATATGCCGTTGAAGGGGTTGTTTCCGAGAAGTGACATTCAAAAACCGTGTCATTTCCCTGAATTTTGCCTAGTAGCTGACTTCGTTCATAAAAAAAAATTATCCACTGTTCCTCAAAAACAGCAAGAATAGATGGAATTTTCGAATGAAATATTTTTGCTCGACCGGCGCGCCGTACCGCAACAGGTTGTGTCTACAGTCCGAAGGTTCACCAGTACGATCCCCGCCGCGTCATAACCAAAAAGTTTAGAAATTTTGGTAGTGGGGAACCACGGCTTCACAATCCCCAGCCGTCAAACCCAAGAACGGTTTTGTCACTAGAGCCAGTCCACTGATTCTCACTGATATCAGGACAGGACCTTTTACTGCTCAAGCGGAAAAAAGGCGTAAGAATAAGAAAAAGATTTGTTTTTTGTTCAAGAAAAAACTTACCATTTGTCGGTCCTTCGAAAATCCTACGCCAATCCATTCATCATTGCCTTCGTTTTGAAGTCCCGCCTTAATTTCAAAAAAATCAGAGATTCGGAGTGATGACCCCACCTCGAGCTCGATGGTGAGAGAAGTTCGATGATGTCGCCAAGTCACGATAGCCTTACAGTCCGCGCTGTTCGTGCAGCCCTCAGGAACTCTGAAACCATTTTCTAAGCTCCTATTGTAAAGGAAAAACGATTGATAAATGAGTTTTAATAAATATCGTATTGAAACCTACCGCCAACAGCCGCGGTTGACCCCGCAGTCGCTGACGTGCGTCACGTGGATCGCCGTTGTCAGCTTCAACCAAAACTTCAAAACTTTTAAGTTGAAAAAAGTGATTCCGATCAAGTTATTCGATCTGTATCGTCTCTTCTCTAGCTTGAAAGAGCCAAGAAAAGATACGAAATTCGAATTTTTGATTGTAAAAGGTCACAAACTTTGTCTATCAAAAACGGTTTCCATAAACTTCGTTTCAAAACGCGCATTTTATTTGTTTCCAACAGTGCTTAGAACCTGATAGAACGGTTCGAAAAAGTAAAAATGTTAGAAATGAAGAGTTTTCTGTAAGGCGAAAAAAAACCCTCTGGCCAGTTTTTTTGCCTTTGAATCAAACTTGGAAACTTTTTCGATAAAATATCGAAAAACCGACCTGTGCAGTTACGAACAGAAGGGCCAGCAGCGATTTGAACGGCATGATCATTTTTCCAAAAGAGTTCGAGTCACCATTTATAGGGCGAGAAACCAGTCGCCTCGTCTTTTGTTTTGCCTTTTTTGTCCTCAGCTCGTTCGCCACGAAAAGCGGAACATGTTCACACCTTCCTCGACTTGTATTCTAATCAATTTGAGTTCATAATTCTGATTCAATAGTCATTTATTAAGAGTTTGATTCAAAAACAGAGAAATGGTACGAATATACAGAGAGCGGTCGACGTCGACTAGTTCGCCGATCCTTCGGCTTCCTCTTCTGGCGCGTCTTTGCACTGCGTCTCCAGGAACTGGCGCACGCCTTCTGTGATTCCGCCGTCCGCCTCGGGGTGCTCAATTGGAAACGTTTAATCTCTGTGCCGACTCATCAGTGAGATAAAAGAAAGTAAATTTCGCTTTTCCTGGAAAGTTGCAAAGAAGTTCCTACCTTGGCGAAGATTTCGAGATGAGCTTTGCCCTTCCAGACAAGCCCACATCGGAAGTTTTTGTCGTTCTTGGTGAGGAACTTGAAGATTTTCCCCAAGCAGTCGTGAACTGAAAAGTAATGTATCAATGAATCGGGAATAATATTTCTGGAATTCCATTAAACAGTGTGCTAACACCTCGGAGACGATCAAACACGAAAGAAATTTCAAATTAGAGAGAAAAATTTTTATTTTATCTCCACAAGCTGGGAAAAAAACTAGGTATAAGTCTGAATCTCTTTTTTTTTCGCATACTGAAAATCCTCATAAAGAATTTTATCCATTCTAAGGTGAAGGAATATTTCATCATAACGGCAATACAGAAATGTTTGAATTTCTTTAACTTTTTTTTTATCTTGGAGAAAACTCAAAAAATAGTGCGGCCTAGATGTAAACAAACAATCTGGCAAAAAATTCGGTCTTTTCTCAATCGATAGTAAAAGCAAAAGCTTCTAAGAGCTCATATTCGATGTTTACTGCTCACGTGAAAACGTGAAAAACCTTTGCTGAGAGTGACGAGCGGAAGCGGCTTCATCATCTTGGAGACGTCCTGCATGGTGTAGATGGCGGGTTTGCCGAAGTCGCCGTTGCCTTTGAACCATCCGATGAGCTCCTGAACTCGTTGGGCTCGTTGCAAAGGCGATGTTCAGAAACGACGAACGTTGCTGGCGTTGGTGAAGAAGAGCTGAGCCCAGGTGAAGAAAGGAAATCCGGCGCCTTGAGGGTAGGTGGTGAGCACTTGAAGAGGCACGTCGTGCGGCACTTCTCCGTACCGGACAACCTCGATCTCTGGGTTCTCGGCGCTTTTTTCCTTCGGCGGCAGCGCTTCTGACTTGTCCACTGTCACGCTAAAGAGGTCACGTTTCAAAAAACTGTTTTTATTTTTTCCTTCTATTCCAAGTTTCTAAAAGTATCTATTTAGTCATTCATCGTGACTTAGAAAAATCCGGCTTGTCTGTCTTCTAACTTCCCTTGTCGGCGTAGTCACAGAAAGGTTGATAATCGAACTTAAAACAAAGACCGACGTTGAGAGATCGAGTGAGCACAGAAAAGCCAAATAATATCGTTTCGTGGCGAATTAAGTATAAAATTCTTTCTCCCCCTTCATGAATTCAATCAGGATTATCTGAAGTTTTCTCTACTTTTTATCTCGTTCCAGAACGATCGGAAAACAATCAGTTTTCATTGGATGAATTACCAATAATTACTTTGAAGCACTACTTCAGACTGGTTTCAATTGATCTTCGAACCTTATACTGCACAACCTGATTTTCCATACTATTTTGTGATCTCCGAGTTCCAATCTCGTAATTACTTGCATGTTTCCCAAAAAAGAAGAAATATTTTCAGAGAAGTGAAAGCTCACGGAGTGCATTTGACTGCGGCGTAATCTGCGCAATCGACTTCGTATCTGAAATGAAAATTTCTCCATTCCTTTTCAGAGCAGAAACTAGCCTGACTAAAATGCGGTAAGATCCGAACTGATAAGCCATGAGCTGATAGAACGGTCCTGTGGAATGAGCGCCGCGAGGCCTCGTCATACGGTACTGAAACGCTTATTCCAATATTATGTTTTCGCAGAAGATTTTGAGAAAATTAAAAACCATTGTGAATGCAATTTAGTAGAAAAATCAGAAACCTATATTACCTTCAAGTTTTGATCAAAAGTGACGTGGCCGATTTCCATCAGATCCGACGCCTCCATTCTGAAAATAAACTATTTCCTTCTTTCTTTTTCTTTTCCTAGTTCCCAAAATTATAAATCATGGCTTTTATAACAACTCATCAATGATTTGAAAAAAGTGAAAGAAAAAAAAATTAATTTTAATATCTTACAGCTAAACTTTTCGATCAAAAACTCTGATAGGTCCGCTTCGATTGAAAATTGAAAAAAGGTTTGAACAGCCAATCAAAGTCATTTGTCTTGATCGAGTTGTCTGGAGTTGATTCGTAGAAAATGATCTCGATGACTTGCCTGGTAAGCAGTACTGTCTGGCCAACTCGTTCACAGTCGATGCGGAAAAGACCTTCGCCGGCTTCCTAAAACTTTCCACCTTCTTGAATCGCTCAAAACTTCCGAGAACCTGACAAAACGCGAAGATTTTCTGAAGATTAACGGCGTCGGTGATGAAGTGAAACTGGGAGAAGTCGAGCGGCTTCTTTTTCTTCTCAGAGAGCAGTTTGGCGGCGATGATCATGGCGTCGAGTGAGCCTTTTCGGACCTGAAAACACGTTCATTATTAGTTTTGGAGCTGAAAGTAAGACCTTCATATGGTTGACGTCGTAGATGACGACGCCGTGGTCTTGTTGAAGTTTTCCGCCAGGCCAGTAGAACGACTCAACAGGCATTCCTGGCACCTGTAACACGACATTAAGAAAATGGAAAAGATGGTGAATTTCAAATCTCAACGTTCCGAGTTTTCAAAAACTCAGCCGAGGCTGTGAATCGTTTCTTAGCAAGATAAAAGTCTACCAAAATGGTCGGTGTTTCGTCGTTCAGATACCACTGATAGGAACCAACTCGGTCGACATATTTTGTACTTGTCGGTCCTCCCTGAAAAAGAGAAAATTTTTGGTATAACAGAACCGAAGAAAACTATGGGTATTTTTTTTTGAAAACGTTTCCTTACTGTGGATTCTAAAAACTAAATCTCTATAAGTTATATAACCAATATTGTTAAAAATATACTTTAAAAAAACGGATTTTCCAGGAGAGCACCTAAAAGGATGAAAATACAGTTGAAAAAAGTCACTGTTTACATAGCTCTAAAAACCATTCAACTCTAATTTTCATAGGGAAAATGTCCCCCTCTTGATTACTTAGAAATCTTTGCTAGTTTCCTAATCTCCAACAAAATCAAATATTACGACAACAACAGAAAAACAAACTTTTGCGGAGAGATTAACCAGCGGAAGAAGACCGTAAGGCTCTTCCTCAAGACCTTCGAAGAGCCAGAACCCGTCGGCAGACATACTCGGTTAGATAATTCTTCGGAATGCTCAGAAGCAACGAAATCGGCGTGGATCGATTGATCGCCTCCGGAAAGAACCAGCGCTAGCGGGGGAGTCCGAACGTCACTTTACGGCGGAGACTGCCCCCGCCGTTGCTCAACCCAGCGTCCACAGATACATTAAACTCCCAGGTCTCATTGTTCCGTCCAAACATCCTGCATTTCGAAAATCTCAGAGTGCACAGTACTTTAAATGGAGGTCCTCATAATTTCTTCGGAAATTCTTTCTGGAACTTTTTAAAGCGCAAACATCTTAGATTACACTGAAAACTTCTTGTCGCCATGAACTTCAAGGTTTGAGATCTTCGTAAAACTTTTCGATGCTTTTTTCGTCAGCCAAGAAAATATTTCTGATCAAATGATATTCAAAATCCCATCCAGAAAACGGTAAAAAGTTGATATTTCCTTTCTCATACAGAAGCTTTTTCCAATAAGTTTGCACATTTCAAAAAAAAAAAACCACTTTCTAAACTAATGGTTCGAAAAATTGAGCCTTTCCCCATTTCTAGACAGAATATTTCACATTTTCCTGGTTCGAGCCTCCAAAAAAGTTTCTCAAAACAAGAATTTGTCTAGATACAAATTTTAATTTTAAAAAAAACTAGAGCTACTCTCTAATGAGGCCGTGAGAGAAATCTTGAATCAGGCTTTTCCAATCTTATTCTGGAAATCTCCAGAATACGAAATAAACGTGTTAGTCAAAGCCTGGACGAAAGTTTCTGAAATAGAAAAAATGGATTTTAAATAATACGGCCAAGCCTTAAAGTGTTACAATTAGAAATCCAAGATCAGATAAAAAAATTCAGATTCAAAATTTTTATTATTCTCTCATAATCACTGCTCAAAGTTCAAGGAACAGGAAAAAAAAAAACTAGCCAACCGGATTAAAACGAAGCCGCTCGGATTGCTCAGCTGAAATTTTGATGATTTTAAAGTGCGCAGATTGGCAGAAAGTGGAGACGTCTCGGCTGCTATGGAAATGTGCGAAAAAGCAGGGTCCGGCTGATCGATTATCACTCGCCGGCAGCTCCTTTCTTGTCCGTTTTTTGTCCCCCCAAAAACGCTGGTTAATTGAGTTGGTCACGTAGGAGATTTCTGACAACAAGCAGGTTGGTTTTTGATGTGGCAAGGAGAGGATAAAGGTTAGATATTGATAGTGCTAATACATTTTTTGTTTTTTCCGAGATAAAAAATTGCTTCCTTGTGTTCAAAACTCTTGTCAATATCAGAGTAACAACTTGAAATCGTAACATCCAGAAAAAACCTATAATTGTGTAAAAAAAAACTTAGCCAAAAACACGTTGAAACGTTCATAAAACTCTCAGAACGAAGTTAATGGCTCTCCAACATATTTTTAAGTTTTCATTCCACAAATTGAAACCCCGAATAGTAACATTCTGAAACGAGATACGTATCAAAATACCAAAAATAGCTGCTGTTGAGAAGTTTAATAGATTTCTTTTTTCTAAGTTTTTGAGAATTTTTTGATGTTCGTTCTCTCTTTTCCAAAGGACGAGAGCCGAATGTGGCTTTGAATAAAATAAAAATCAACTCTTCGGTTCTAGAACTTTTTTTTTAAATGTTAAGAAATTTCCAGAAAGCAATATGTTTTTCTTTATGAAAACCCGTCGTAAAGTGATGCCAAAGAGCTCAAAGACAATCCAAACCTAGTTCAGGAGCTCAGAAACGACAAAAGAGCCTAGATGACCAAGTTCGGATCAAATGGAGCACGAATAGTTCATTCTGAAGAGTCCAGCGCGGCGATGAACGAAGCCTGCCGCTGTCTCAGTTCTTTCGCCGACGCCTGTAACTTCACGTCTGTTAATTACATCTTACGTCGGAAGACTTGCCGTTCTGGATGTCCAGAGAAAACCAAGTTTGGCTTTCAGGTCCTCTGCGTTGCCGAGTCAGGAAGACGACTACGAAAGCGAGTTCGGCCGAATGATCTACACAATTTCTATACTTCTGATGTTCTCCTTTGTTATCGTCCTGCTCATGATCAGATCAATAAAGAGCAGTTCGAGTAGGGTTGAGGTTTTGGAAGTCTTATTCAGCCAGTCGAGGAGAAAATTCAGATGGATACGCTTCTAGATGCAATGAGATTCCGAGAAGAACTAGATATTCGTGAAAGACAACGGCGACGTCTGATGAAGGCAAAAACGAAGGTTTGTTTGATGAATATTACGTGATCTCGAAAATTTGAATCTTCTGAGGAACGTTATTTCATGTATTGGTTGCAGTTGTCTCCACCTACAAAATTCTACTTTTTTAAAGAACAGCTGAGCGGAAAAAGCAAATTTCTTAAAAACTAAAGTTTTGTGAGGGTTGAGAGTTTCGGAAACTTCACCTAAAACGTGATGAAGAATATATCCAAGATTCAAGTAAACTTACCTCTTTCATCAAAGTTCAAATTTTGCTGTCAAACTCCGCAACTCTGAAATAATCTGCAGGTGACGGCCTGGCTAACCAGAACCCAAGGAGAGAAAGTCTGGAAAAGTCAACAAGCGACGATGCCCCGGAAGCAGACCAGGTGAAGTTGACGCTTTCATCTCACCTCGTCCGTGACTCCTTCAGCATTTCCACAATGTCCGACATACCGGAGATCGTGGTGACAGAAGACATTTCTAACTTCCCGAGGTCCCGAACTCCAGCCTTATCATTGATTTATGATTTTGCCGAAGGCTCAGAGGCCAGCAGGTTGAGCCCAAAGAAATATCCAGGAATCATACACACTTTCAGAGCAAATTCAAGAATGAACGACGGCCGAGGCTCGATTTGCTCCTCCAATAACGGCACCTTGAGTCGAAATTCGTTCAGCATCGATCTCGAAGTCCCGCAAATTTCTTACGACCAGCGCTCCTACAGTCAGAGTATCGACTCCTGACAATTTAATCTTGAGAAAACTAATAATTTATTTATTGAATGAAAAACACGCAACGATGAACCCGGGGGAAACATGAAACAAGAAAGTGCATAACAAAATCTTCAAAAGCTACATCTAACAAGAATAAAAAGAAAAAGACTGAAACCTATGAGGAACTGGTTTGCCGAAGGAAGTTCTGAACGTCAAAGACGTCATACTGCGTCTCGTCCCACATCTCGGCTAAATTCCACTCGTCCTCTGGCTGGCCTCTGAAAAGACATCTTGTGACCAATCCATGAGGATCAAGGACTTCTTGGCTCGTTTCTTTGGCACCGGCGCCGCAGAAGAGTTCGACTTGCTGTCGTCGCCGTCCAAGGAGAACATCTCCATCAGTTCGGTGGTCTGCATCGAGCGGAGAGAAGTGTTGTCGGCTCCGATCAAGGCCTGGGATATTTCAAGGTGACTAAAAATGTAACCCTAGCCTTACTTGAGCCGTGTTGATCTTGAACTTGTGGAGGCTCATCACCTTCTGTTCGACGGTTCCTTGGGTTATGAGCCGGTAGACGTTAACCTTCTTTGTTTGACCTAGTCGATGAGCCCTGTAGTTCGATAAATGCATAATCTTTAAGTCTTTGATATTTGAAGAATGTAGTTTATTTTGAAAAGAAAAGTGTTTTGTTTTGATAATGACTTGTGTTAAATATTCTTCCAGTAGAATAAATAATTTGCTTCTGTGAGATGATATCATGACGAGAACTAAACTGACCGATCGATGGCCTGCAAATCCTTCATCGGATTCCAATCATGGTCGAGGAAGATGACGACGTCGGCGCCAGTCAGGTTCAGTCCGACGCCTCCGATCTGCAACAGAGTTCTTGGAGTCGTAGAGAAGGTCAGAATCTGACATGTGTGGTTAGGACGAGGACGTCAATCGATACGTCAGTGTTGAAGCGATTGACGACGTTGAGCCGTTCTGAAGGCGGAGTGTCGCCATCGAGAACCAAATGGGACACTTTGTTCCCGAAAACGCCTCTGTAACTTTCTTTTTGAGTGCATGAACAAGAGAAATGTTCTTCCATATATTAAAAAAAAATGATCAGGAGATCAAAAACAGCGTCTGGCTTGATAAAAAAAAACGCCTTTTTCCTTTCGGGCTTAATTCAGGACTCACTTTCACAATTTTCGTCAAATGAAAAATTCGATTGATTGCATTAAAATCACATAAAAAACGAAGATGATCGATTGACAAGTGATTTCCGAACTCAAAAAATTGGAGAGAATTCAGTGAAACAAACGTTTCAAGGGCTTTTGAAACCAAAGCAGCCGAAGTTTTCCACTGGCAGAAAATTAACGCTCTGTGAGATTGTTCCAGTGTTTCGGACGGCAGGATCGCGTCTGAATTGATGTTCTTGAAACTAATTGAATAAAACCTTCCCTTTCTGAGATTCCGTTCAAATTATCTTTTTTTTTCATTTCCAAGTGACTTTAAGATCAAAAGCAGATAATTTTCTTCATCTTTTCGAACGAACCATCGACATCTTCATTTTTGGCCTCCTCCTCGGACTGACAAATGCCACATTCGGTGAGAAGCTGACCGAGGGCATCCAACTTTCCGGATGAACAGCCATCTTTTGCCTGAATACGCATGTCAGACCGGCCAATTAAGATTCTCTACCAAGTCGCGGATCCGCTGAGGGGCATTCAGCTTATCCAAAGTGTTCAGAATCAGAGTAGGATGATCGACGAGTTTCCGCAAGGCGATGAGTGCATGAAGCGGCGCGATTCCGTTGCCAGAACGGAGGGCTTCTTCGCTCGTTGTACACCTGATAAATGGATCTTCAGGTACTCCGACACGTGAGAAACAAGATTAAATACCCTTTTTATCGTTAGCTTGCAAAACTTCATCAATTAGACGTCTAAACCTCCTCTTTTCGCAAACACTTACGCTGTACACTCTACATGATGATTTTCTCAAGCTAAAGTAAAATGAACGAGGTTTGCTACTGTTCAGTTGGTTGAGAACTTCGAAAACTGAGCAATGAATCACAAAAACAAGTCTAGAAAGGATCAGTGGTTGCTTTTTACAAAGCTTTTTTGAAATACTTGGTTTTTCTGTCAACTATTTAGAACGTTTCCGTTTTTGACTCAGTTTCTAGAAACTAGTTTTATTGACGTTCTTTTTTCAAAACGACACTGTTTTACCTATCAACGAGGAACCGATAGATCTCCTTTTGTTCTTCGCTCAACTCGCATTCGTAGTCTTGGACATTCTTGTCTGGCAGTTCTTTCAGAACCTGAACAATTCGAACTCATCTTTGTCATCTACAACTTGACGAACTTCGCTCTTGAGTCGCCGTAGGACAAATGGTAGGATTAACCTGTGAAGTTGATCGACTGCTGCTGAGCCGTTCTCAAATCAAAAAAAAGTCATTAACAAAAAAACTGAAACCTTGATATCCGCTTCGGAGGCCTTGTTACTCCGACATTTCAGGATTTTCTTGAGGAACTTGGCTCTGAACTGCCGCTCGTTTCCCAAATATCCGGGCATCAGCCAGGTGAACAACGCCCACACGTCTGTCGGACTAAATAATTTTCCATATACTTGTTTTATCCCCTCCACGGAAGCGACCTGTTTTGAATTGGAGTTCCTGAAAGCAACAAGCGACTTTTAGCCTTCAACTCCATCGCAACTTTCCAAACCTAGAAAAAAATGGTGGGGAATTTGCGAATTTCCTTTTGCACGGATTTTTACGCAGCGTAAATGTGCTAAAGAACTTGATTTTAAAACTATTCTCGGAACTCGCGGGATTCTTGTGAACTTGAACTGTTCAATAAATGTGACACAGAAGGATATTCTTCTGAGATTTTTACGCCTGGGCACATACGCTGCGTGAAGTGAATGTTCCAGCCTCGGAATAATTAGTGGGGAGACTATTTTTTTGATTCTTTTTTTCTTTTTCTTTTTGAATCAAAAAAAATGCAAAGCTTCCAAATATCTACTGTGCACTCAACGGGGCTGGGAATGTCCGTTTTCTAATTTTCGATTTCAAAATTTTTGAAAGTTTTTATTTTTTGTTCCGCTCAACTCTAGATAAGCTCAAAGAAATGCTTCAAAGAAAACTAACCACAGTTTTTGGGTTCCTCATAACGTGGCCCTCGTCCAATACAACATAGTTCCAAGTCTTCTTTCTAAAAAATGGAATAAAGAGAAAATAAGAGTTTTTGTAGACATACTGTAAGTATTGGTTGGTCTTGAGGTCTTCATAGGCGACCACAATGATCTCCGTCTCCAAATTTCTCACTGCGGACTTCCTAGCAGGAGGTCGTACCGGGAAGAACCTTGATCGACAAGTCAGGTTTTATTTTTTTAAATGTTGAACCTTTTCCATTCTGCACACCAATGGTCGACAAGGGTTCTAGGGCATACGATCAAGGAACAGCGTGAGTTTTGGGGAATCCCATCTGGAAAGAATATAGTTTAATCATACCTAACTTAGAAAATAACAGAAGATATGTCTGAAACTCTCTTTCGGCACACTCTTACGCTAATGTTTTTTTGCTCAATAAATACTTTTACAACGGTCAATGAGCTTTATGGAAAATTTAACAAAAAGAACCTACCGTAATCGACAGAGAGAGCCAATGCGCACATCGTTTGGAGAGTCTTGCCCAAACCCATGTCATCTGCGAGAATCCCGTTTAAGGAATACTTTTTCAGGAATCTCATCCAAGTGATTCCTTCCTGAAACTTCAAGATAACATGACTCATGAGGCGAATTATGAACAATTTGGTAGTGACGGAGTTCGACGTCCTCCGCTAGGCCTACGATCTGTTGCTTAGAGACGTGAGGTAGTCTTGCGGGCGACGCCAAGACATGGATAAAGTCGGCGAGTTCGATTCGCTTGCGGTTCAGCTCTTCGCTCAGTCCCACGACTTGATACGAAGGGTCCTGAAGTTCTCAAGACTAAGGAAGTCTATGAAGAGCTCCGGAACCTCAACAACGACCAAGGGAACGAGTCGACGGAAGGCTTCTCCAGCGGCGTCGCGAATCTCGGCGAGCTGGTCTGTGAGCATACAAAAGGCAAGAGGACAGAGAAGGGTCGCCACTCCGGCCACCGAGTTCTCCATCATGGCCAACCTAAATGAAGCGTCAATTCAGAAGATTGTTCCGAAGAGTCGCCAAACCTTAAGACGGCTTCGGCGGCGCCGCGACGATCGTTTTCGCTGTCAATATTCGCAGACATTTCAGTCAGCCGATGCAAAACCAAAGAAATCGTGTCTCCAAGTCGTGACCTCGCAAACGTCTCCACGGCCTTCGCCCCAGCAAATCTGAAAAGCAACGCCCACAAGGAAGGTTCTTCAGCGTGAAGTTTGGAATTCACCTAACATTGGGGTCCGGACTAGCGAGCAGTTTGAGAACGGTAGCAGAAGAGGACTCGGAAAGTGAGGAGACGACCCGCGACCACAGACAGCCGTGTAACTCGAGGCGAGACAACAACGTCTCAAAAGTCTCCGATGGAACTAAATGAGACACTCAACAGACCATCATGTCCTCAGTTTCATCGAGATCGAAGTGACTATAGTACTCAGGGACTTGACTGATGGAGAAGTTTGAACAAATCTGGACAAAAAAAAAGTACTCTGCCAGCAAAAAACGGCAACCTACAACAAGAATCAACTCTGCATTTTTGCTTTCGGCCGAAATCTCTTCGTTCGTTTCGCCAGCATCAGAACGGCCAATCCGCTCCATCGTGACGATCAGAGAACTGTCCTGGAGACCCCTAAAGATGCGATTTCTGTGGATAAGCGCAAAAATCGAATCCTTACGGCTTCGGAATTCGAAAAGGACAACTCGAGAACGACTCCATCGCCTTGGCCAGAACCTGGAAGCTCGAAATCAGGAAGGCGGAGGAAACAGAAAAACTTTGACGAAAGGTTTGGGCTGTCGTGTAGAGCTGTATATCAATAGGAGAGGGATGGATCCACGGAAAATCTGAACAAAATTTTAGTTATTTGAATAAATTCGTAGGAATAAATGCCTCGGCGGCTACAGCTTCATTATCCTCGTTCTGCATGGCTTCCACAAGAGGACGAATCTGCGATTTTCGCAGGTTTTCAGGGAAACGACTTGGTTAGGTCAAAAGAACACACACACAGATTTTCTCTCAGAACTAACTTGTGGCGTCAATTTGTCGGGTGCGCAACCGAAGTAGAAAAGAGCCGAGGAGATAAGAGCGTAAACGCGCCTTCAATTTTGGAAGTATACTCAAAAACTGATTCATTAGATCTGAAACTCACGTTGTATTTATTCTGACCGTGGACTTTGTGAATTTGATGAATTCGCACAAGCTTTTATACCGAGAGTCGAGAGAATCCAACTGATTCTGGCTTTTCGCCTTCGCCCGACATTCCTCATAAGCAGTGCTGCAATTTCCGTCTCTTATTTCCCTCAAACGAAATTGAAAGAAAAATGGTATATCAGATAGAAAGAAGTGGTGGAAGAGCTGTTTTTTATTCGAACTTTTCGTTTCAATACTCGAAAAAAACCTGCTCATGACCTCCGCCGATGAAGTTTGGTCAAGAGAGAAAGCCTTGCGGTTGAAGCCCCGTACAGAGCAATAGTCCACGAACTCGTTGCACTCCTCAAATCGAGAAATCATTTAAAAACGATGATTTATAAGAAAATTTCAAAGTGCTCCAGATTCTCGGCACAAGACTTCCTTCCAATTCAATTCTTTTTTTTTCAATTCTTACTATTATATCTGATGAAACTCGACGGCTATAACCGTCAGAACGCTTTTATAAAGTACGTATTAAAAAAACTCCTATTTCCGATTAATTCATTAAACTGCTCTGCGCACCGATCTTCATTTCTTTCGGTTTTTTCAACTTCATAATAAATAGTAAGATATTCATTCGGAAAATGCGTTCGGAAAAATCTTACGTCCTTCAAAAAGCGTCTTCTCGAATAAAGTAGAGTAAAACTGAAAAAAAAAAGTGGGAAAATGAGGAATAATTTTCCCTGTTTTCCTAAATAAAGAAACTGCCGGAAATTCACTCATAACTCTGAACTCAAATTTTCTTGATGTATTGAGGTTCTATAAAAAAAAGGTTTTTCACGGGGAACGAATTCTCAAAGTAATAATGGCGACTTATAGTCACATCCAGTTTTCAATCAAACTGAGGAGAATCCCTTTTTCTATTAAATACGGTTTGGAATGATTGAAAAAGCCGCAAACATTTGTGAGTAGATGGACACTGGTCGTGAGCTCGTCGAAGCTTTTCGGAGGACCCCGCAGAAGAGCGTCGCACAGCGAAATGACGGTCATCGGGGCATCGGGTTGAGTTCCTCTGCAAAAAGATGGAGATGAAGTGGGAATTGCGACGTGGGAACTTGTTGAGAGCTGCGCGGTAGAGAGCGGCCCATTCGTTGACGATCAGCGCCGCTCCGAGGTTGTGCATCAGAGAGGAAGACTGCAGATACGGAGCGAAAAGAAGCTGCACCGACTTCGATCTGGAACAGCTCACTTCACGAGGAAACATGACAGGAAGGTCAACAAATTGTTGCATTAAAATCACAGTAAAGATTATTTTTACTGCTGTTTTTCTCTCTTTCAATACTTTTTCTGTCTCTGTTTATTTCTGTCGACAACAGTGCTCTACTTCAAAAAGTAATTCTGAAAAAAATTTGAAAAGAGTAAAAAAAACTTGAAAAGAGTCTGAATATTTATTTCTCAAAATCTTAAAAGCTTGTTCAGGCTGCAACTACGCGTAGTATTCATCAAAACTTTCTAACTGTTCCTGAAAAGTTCATAAAAATCAAACATCAATGAACACTTCCGTGAACTTCCACAGAAAGAATGCCGATTATCAATTCACTATTGTCAATGGTCAGAAAGAAAAATACCTTTTCCATTCAAACTTAGGCCAATGTTGGGCTTTACTTCAATTTGAAAATGCTTTTGAGCTTATGAACATTTACAAAAGCCCAGAAAAAAAAGGATTCAAAAAAGGATGATCAAACTGGAAAAAAAATGTATCATTTATCCAACTTTCTTATGCCGTGTTCAAAGTGATTCCGCGAAACCCAAAATAGCCGTCAGAGAAAGAAAAAGATAACTAAATTTTGGAGAGTCAGAGATCATTTTGCATTTCGCGGAAATTACTTTGAACACGGCATTATCTAAAGAAGCTGAACTTCATTAAAGAAACCAACACAGGCTGTCCATCGAGCTCCTTCTTCGCCTCGTAGACTATTTCCAAAATAGCCGCTAAAAGTTTGGCGCACAAAATTTTTCTCGTGACATAGACGTTGTCCTTCTCTCTGAACCGATTCAAAACCAAACATCGTAGATGGGTTCAAGCCGACTTTTCGGAGAGGAAACGCATTTCTTCACTGCACATGCGTTCCTGCGGCGTTTTCGGCGAACTACTGCTACCGTCAGTGCCAAGTTCGAAGACATCTGGACAGAAGAAAATACGCTCTCGGGAATGTCTTCAAAAATCACTTATTAATGGATTCCGATGATCGTAAAGGATACAGCACATCCAACGGCCAATGTGTGAGCTCAGTTCATCTTCCTCAACGAGAGGAGTACTAAAAAGGAGTTATCAGGTCTTTGTAAAGCGAAAATACACACTGATAAACACGCAGAAGCTTGAGAGCGGCCAAAAAAACCATCTCGATGAATACGGTGTCTTCGCCTGGGGCAGCAAACAGAAGGGCGCGGTAAAACTGTTTGAGAATCGAGAAGGCTTCCTGAATTTTACTATCTGCGAATAAGGTTTCATTGAGGGCATTCCACTGTAACTGTAAGTTGATTTTGGATGAATTTGCTTGGAGCTTTTTTCGATTCCGGAGCATAATGTATGAAAAAAAACCCAAGAAAACAAAATTGGTACACTACTTTCTATGAAACTTTCGCATGTGGTTCAAGGATCAAACCTGTAGTTGGCCCCAATCCAGAGAAAAAACTATCTCTTTTTCGGATGCAACTTCACTACATAAACAAGCAGAAACCCCGGAGGATTTTTTTCTATTAAATCTCCAATGATGGTCAGTAGCACTCTTTGAGCTAATACGTCATAATTTTGCAAAACGGGCGTTCCACGATTGCTACTGCCGATCACCCGATGTTTATTAACGATTCGGAATATCCTATGCATCTAAACTGTGGCTCAGCGCGTGAATCTGGCGTAAATACGTTGGACTTAAAAAAGACCTATTCGTGGCTAAAAACTGCGTTTCGAGTGATCCTGGAGTTAGACGGGCGAAAGACACTAGCATCCGCGGGTGCTACTGGACAACATGAGAAAGGACAGTTACACGAAGAAGAGAAGTCCCGAGGAACCTTGGCCTGTAAGACAGCGTGGCCGCGGTCGAGAGCCGTGTCGATCAGAGCGACGACTTTGGCGCTCCTTGTCGGGAACGCGGCGTCGAGCATAGAAGACACGATCATTGTTTGTCTTCTGCGCAACATTCTCATGAAGTCCGCAAGAGAGACGGAAAAAGAACCGGTCGAGGTAGGCGGCGGCGTCGAGACGGAGCCACGTCTCCACGATTCCCATCAAATCCACGCAGAGAGCGTCCAAGCCAGACCGCAACTGTCAAGTAACCAGTAAAGTAGTGACTTCGAAGATTCTCCACCTGTTCTTTCTTCGATTCGATTTCGAGAAGTCTCCAAACGTGCTGCAAAACCCTGTCCACCAACAAATTTTCCTTTGAAACGCCATTTTTCGTCCCTTCCTCCCTTCCGACAGAATAAGCCCGATTGGCCAGAATCGAAGAAAGCGTCATTACGGCACAACATACCACCTGAAAATTGTTTTTTCCATTCTTCTTTTTTTTCGGTTGGACAGGTGACTGTTTCTATCTTTGCATATCGGAGAGGTCTCCAAAACAATTACATTCGTTGAGGTAAAGTTCAATTGCTCGGGCATAGAAATGCTTGACCCCTGAACTTTTTTTGGAGCTTTCCCGAAGAACTTGAAGTTTTTTAACTTCACCTAACTATGCAAAAAAAAAAACAATTTCAACAAACATCATCGATGGGATCATCCAAGGAACGGACGACGACATCAAAGCAATTATCAAAGATTTGCGCTTCGAGTTTGGCAACGGCAAAATAATACTTAAGTACCAACAGAGCACTCTGTCGCACGTTCCAGTTCTGAAAAGAAAAAAGATAGTTATTCACAAGGCAAAGGTTGAACCTTGTCGCCTTTGAATTCGAGCATTCGGAACATAAAAGCGAGAATTAGTTTCCTTCGGCTTTCATCCGTCACATTGAGAATGTGTCCAATGGCTTGCGCACACGTTTCTCTCACCGGAGCCGTCGCATTTCTACCTGAAAACTCACAAGAAAACATACGATCAGGAAATGTTTCCATCAGGATGAGAAAAGAGAGAAAAGTCTAGTTATCAGAAAACTTTCAGCGTCAACTTTATCGCTTTGAATAAAGATAAAACGCTAGGACCAGTATTGAAACTTCGAAAAAAGGAGCCGTGAGAATTCTTTAACCAAATCTTGACTTTCATGTTTTTTAAGCAAATTTCCCAGCTTCTGAACCTCGGACGCGTTTCTTCGACCCATCCGTCTCAAAATGATCCAAAAAACCATTTACGTATATTTTATAAGACCAGGTTGCAATAAATATAATAGGCCAGGAGTGCAATAAAAAAATTAATATGAATTAACCCCAAAAGATCAAACTACATTTTCGAACCAACCTGACATGAAATCGTTGAACTGGTCAAGGACCAAAACTTCGAGGAGCAACTGAATGGCAGCGTCAACGATTCGCGCGGGAAGGCTGCAAGTGGATATTCAGAAACTTTTCCTGCTCAATTAAAATGATTGGCCGCTCCATAATTCAAATATAAGGGATGAAAATAAAAAAAGGATTATTGTTATTTTTCTATTTCTCAGCTTCTTACTCACTTGGGGTAACACGAAGAGACTATTCGGGATAAAGCGATTGCGGCCCCATGTCGCAGTTGCCAACGATGGTCGCCAAGAACTGGGAAAAGCCTGCAACGAGAAAAATAAACAGTTTTTATTTACATTCATAGAAATTATTATAGAGTTCTTTTATGCAGAAAACAGTGGAATACATGAAAAGTTTAACGAGAACGATCGAAAAGAAAAAAAAATTGTCTTCAGGATTTCAACAAGAACAAACTTATTCATTTTCTCTGTTACACGTACTTTAGGAGCCTTTTTTCTGAACACCGATTATAAGCATTTTGACATGTGGTTTAAAGTTTCAGAACACATTATTAAATGTTCCTTATGATGTTGGAAAACAGCTTTGAATCCATCATATCATCCGGATAATGTACTATTTTTGTCGTAGATATGTAGAGGGACGTGAAAAGACCAACTCCTTGACGAATCGCTCGAATCTTTCGCGTAGGAGGGTCTGCATGTCGTCGGTTTCGCCGCCGTCGCTCGCATTTCCGTTCTCGTCCGCCTCTTGTTTCAGTTCGGTCGCAAAGTCCTTCAGCAACACATGATTGATCTATTCTCACGAGAACAACTACTGTCAAGCTGGCGATTTCTTTCTGTACCGGCTCGGCCTCAAACTTTCGCGGCAAGACCTCTGCATCTGGCAAGAAACGACTCTGAACACATTTAGAAGCTGGAGAATCTTCTCAAATTTCCACAGAAGGAACATCTAAACGGTGAAAACCTCGATAGGCGATCAAGATTCATGAACTTAACGTTCACGTCAGATATTTTCCGAGAAGCTCAATTCAAGAGAGAAAGCTCTTTTTATCAGAGAAAAAGCGGCTCACTGAGCTAAGCCCCGTGGCGTCGATTAACTCCAGATGCTGGTCGATAATCCGTCTTTGCTGCTTGGTCGACAACTTGGCATTCACGGCTAATTCTGCCTCGTTTTCGCTGAAAACATGAGAATAAGACCAATTGTTTGTAGATACAATGTATCCATTTAAATTCCTTTTCGTGAAAAATAATCTAATTTTAAACATTTGATTCTTTGTTATTATCATTTCTGAATTAAGAGAAAATGGAAAATCTCCTTGAAGAAAATTGCAAGTCTTGCAAGACTTTGAAAACAGCAGCGAGGCATTTTAAACAAGCTATACATATTTTTCGACCTGATTCATTATTTTTCCCGGGTAATGCTACCATTCAAAATCATTTTGATAGTTTCATAGTTGATTTGTTTTAATCCGAAACACATACCTCAAAAGAGGCTTGAACGTATTGAGGATGTAAGAAATGTCGAGAACTTGTAAACCGGAGGCCAACGTCGGATCGCCGTCGGAGGTCTTCAACTCCAAGTTCCGGAGAACGGATCTCAAGGCGTCGCCGGCAGAAACTCGAGCCTCCCACGACGGCGAAGTGATATGTTTGAAGAGGATCTGCAGGTCCAAAGATGTTCCCACCATTTTTGGATTTGATTCAACATGGATATTCGATCAAACAGTTCATTTTAATCGCTTGAAAGTGACATGTGTGGAATTTCTCTCAGCTCAGATAAAAAACTAGTTTTCAAACCCTTGAGAGAAGAATTTATAAACAAAATAAATAAAAAGAGTGGAAAGATCAGATCGTCTCTACCTGGGAGACTTTCTCATCGGCAATCGAGTACTTGCCGAACGCGTGGATCGCCTCTGCGCGGACCGTCCGATTTTTCGAGTCCAACAAGGAGCCGATGTGTTGAAGACGAGTGTCACTCATTCTTCCACATACTGCATTCCTCAATGTTTCCTCCCAATTTCAAAATTATTGAAGTCAAAGCACTGCTGGTCCACGGTTTGAGCGTGTTTTATTTATCTGCAGCTTTCTATAGGAAAAAAAAATTACAAAAGCTTTATTAGATAAGGAAGTTAAAATGGGGGCGTATGTATACATAAAAGGGAAAAATTGAAAAATAAAATAGAAACTAGCATTCCAGGACCATAAAAGTAGATAATGTGGAAAGTAAAAAAAAAACGCATAGGTCAAGTAAATGCTGCAATCAATTGGATTGAATCGTTTACTGGATCTGAATGCCCGAAAGCTCGATGTCTCCAGCGATTTGGAGTCCAGCGATGTCGTTGGGGTCCGAACGATGAGCATACGAGGCCCAGCGCTCGCCGTTGACGAAGATCTGCAATCAGACAATGAAGTTGTTTTTTATTCGAGTGATCAACTTTTTTCTTCTTTCAAATAATTTCTCGATTTCTATCTTCAAACCGATTTCGATGTAAAAAAGAACTAAAATATTTTCCTAATCTATAGTCTACCTGGAAAGCGTACGCCTCGTTCTGGATGGCAAGGTCGAAGCCAACTCCCTTCTCGAAAGGAACCTTGCCCTCGCGCTCCTCGTTGCCCCATTCGTTAGCCTGGAGCGAGTTGCGGATGACATGCTGAAAAAATGAAAGCATTTTGGAGCTTTTAAGGAGAGACTGCGAACCTTCTCGTCGAAACGAGGATTGAAATGAAGAGCAATGTCTCCGTTCTTGCGAAGAAGGTTCAGGTGGAAGCGCTTAGCCTGCAACATAGTTATAGTTAGAAAACTGTACCGAAATGTCGCAAGCTAACCTTCTTCTCAACAGTTCCGAAGACAAGAAGAGTCTTGCCAACAGGAAGACCGCTAGAAATTCCGCTCTCGTATGGGACCGGCTAAAATTTTGTTTTCAGGCTTGTTGTTTCTTTCTATTTACGGACATAGTACTTTCCACCCCAGTGGACGTGGTTGAGGTAAAGATCTCCATCGATTGAAAGATGAGAGATGGAAGTGAGTGGAACGCGGTGCTCAAAGTCCTTGAACTCCTTGTGGTCGACGATGACCTGCAATTTTTGCCTTTTGTGAGTTTGGGCTAGCAACAGCCAACCTGGAAGCGATCGTCATGGGCGCGAACTCGGATGTCGAATGAATCTCCCTTCTTGATTGGGTTCGACTTGCGTTCTTCCTTGCCCCATTCTCCGTTGGCGAAGGTGTTCAGCACGATCTGAGTCAGCCATTTTCGCATTACTCATATCGACATTGAAACGAAGAAGAGGCCTATCGATACCTTTCCTTCGTCGAAGCGCACAGAAATGTGAAGAGGAACGTCGTTGCCGGAGAAGTCGGCCGCCTTGCTATGCAAGTTGATGGTGAACCTGGAAAGATAGTCTGTATTTTTGGTATCCCAAGTATCACTCGACAATCAAATTTTCGATAAGAAAAACTATCAATGCTTCTGATAATGAGCCCATTTTTGTTTTCCTCAGTTGTAAAAAAAAATTAAACGTTTGCGTTCTTGAGTATTTTTTGCCTATCTCGCGTTATTTTCTATATAGACCCTTCAAAGCTCCTCAAAAGGGAAAAAGGTTAGACCTACCGTTGAGATTCATCGATGGTCGATCCCTTGATGATCAAGGTCTGTCCAGGCTCGAACTTCTCTTGGAGGACGCTGCGGTAGGGCACCGGCTGAAACCGCGAACAATAACTGATTTAAACTCAGAAACTCTTTGGAATTGGAAATTATTTTCATTTACCTTTTCGTCATATTCTTCCATGTGCCATTTTATCACGTTCAGAAATGTCAGCATTTAAACGTTGATAATTTTAAGCATACGGAAAAACTGAGCAGAATAAGCGCGGATGGCATTCGCTATTTTCAGCAAAAGAAGCGAGAAAATTTGGGGGTCAGAGACTCATGGATTTTCCGATAAAACTTCGCCTTCGCTCTCCTTGCACGCGAGAAAATTGCACATAAACAAAAATTGTCTTCCTTTATATATTTTTTGCTCAAAGTTTCAAGGCTTTTCTTTACTCTAAAAAAAATCTTATCTGCTGACAGAAGAAAGAAGTAACAATACCGCAGCGTTTTTAATGGGCTAAGTAGAAGCGACTATACTTTTATTGACAGCGCCTCATTCCAGATCGTGAGAATAACATCATTAGGAGCGAATGATGTTTATTACCATCTCATTCTCGCAACCGTTTCTCTCGGTAGAAAATTTATTACGGAGATATGGCTGGGTGCGCATCGTTCGTTGGATAATCTCAAAAGGGCTGGATGGAAAAGCGTCGAAGATAATTTCATCCTTCTTTTTATTATATTTCAACAAATATTCATTGAATAATATCAGACCTACAGCCTTATTCCAGGTGCACCAAAACCTTTTCTAACTAACCTTCTGATTCTCATACCAACGTAAAATAGCCGGAGCTGAAGCCATTTTGAAGAATTGATTTAGAAAAGGATGCGCGGTGAGCAACAACAATCTACACGTACAACGTGAATGCGTGCGTCTGCTGGGCGATGCGAGCTGTGCGAGGCAATATGACTCAGCAACCTCTTCCCTCTAGCCCTGCCCCCAGCCGCAGCAACAAACTGTCAGCGAAAAGTGCACATGTGGAATGGTGAGAAACCCACATAGGGCGACGCGAAATAGTAAAGCGCTGCGCGGAGAGCTCAGAGTCGACGCAGAGTTTTCGCCTCGCTCATATTTTCTTTTTAGAAAGCAAACAGGACGAAAACTAGCAAAAGGAAAAGAGCCCGCTCTCTTGTTTATTTGAACTTTTTTCTTGAGTATACATGGTTAAAAGTTGTACCATGTAAAGGGTCTGAAACGCAACATCGTATACTCCATTCTCAGAATTTTATTGTTTGCTTCTTTTATGTGTCGCTATCTTGTTGGCATTCACAATCACCCTGAAATCTGTACATGCAGGGACAGACCTTGAAAACTTGACGCAAAATTTTACGTCACATCAATGTTGTTGTTGAAACCAAAAAAACACTTTGTTTACGCCGAAAATATGGGAATGAGATGTTTACTTGCTGCGCCAAACAAAACAACCCCCTTTCATGTTGTTTTCGCCCTATTTCTTCGAAACGGTGACTAAAGATGATGAAATTTTCGATGATACTTTCATCAGTGTGAAAAAGCTTCTTCTAATAATTTTCTTTTTAAATATTTAATCTCAGCTTTTCATTAGAAACGTACCGTATTCAGACCTGCTAAAATTTATGCACTTTCTAAAAAAAAACTCACGTAAGATTTCACTTCTTCCGCCATTTTTGAACTGACACGGGTGAACAGTTATCTGAAAATGAGTTTTTGGAAACCTAGAAGAAAATTACATCAGCAAAATTTGAAAAAAAAACGGCCGAGTGGAAAAAAAAAGAACCAAACGAAAAACTTAGGCGGAAACCCTCGAAAGATGATAGAAATCGCGATTCGAAGAGGAGAAGAGAAAAAGACGGAGTAATTTCAATGAAACGCCACATGCGGCTGGGCTGTTTGCGATCGGTCGCAACGGTGTTTGTGAGTCGAATACGCTCTGCCAACGTGTAAGCGCATACTCTGTTTGCTACTATTGATTAGAGGAATTTCCTCAAAAAGTAGAAACGCACAATTATATCAAAGTTAATTCCAAATAGGGCGTCTGAAGAACTTTCTTACTAGCTGGGCCCACGCCAAACGGGAGAAACAACAAATGACAAGGCGCCGTACGCAATGAAAAGTCTTCGCATTTCATCTATGACCTCTTCCTTGCATCAGTGTTCTCTCTGTGGGCGTTTCGCTCTCTTTCCTATCTCTCAGCTCTTTTCCTTTTTACGAACCAAGGACAAACAACGTTGAAATACTCAATGAATCGATGAGAAAGAGGAGAGATCAACAAAGTGTATGAATTTTTACAGGAATACGATTTTTCGAATTTCTTTTTCGAAGTTAAGTTTGAACTCGATATTTTTTCGAAAAATAATTTTTTTTGTTTGGAAATAAATGCAGGTACAATATCGATTGCTCTACTTTTCCGCAAGCAAAACAAAATTAACAAGAAAAACATGACTAAAACTTGTGTGCAAAATGATTTTTATTCATTTCTTAACTATTCATTGACACAAAAACTTTTTGAATAAGAGTTACATGGCACAGAAGTTATAAAAAGTATAACAAATAATAGCAAAGATTTTACAAAAAGCTCAAAAAAGCAACACAAATCGTTAATTAGTAGAGCGCATTTTGATGGTCTATCTAAAATTTCGTGGAATCAGACGCTAATAGGACTATAGCCAATAGCTTTTTCTTCACTTCCTAGCTGCGAAAAAATGAAGAAAAGAAAGAAAGAAAGAGTTTGTGAGCATATCCCATACCGTCAGGGCTTCAGGGGTTGAAATTTATGTAAGAAAAGGAAAAAAAAAGGATTTAAATACAGGGAGTCTTGCGCTCCCACGTTTTTTTTCTCGTCATATAAAATTTTTGATGCAAAATGAGTCATAAAACTTCGATCGCTTGGAACATTTGTGAAAAAACACAACATTGTGAAATTTATTTTAAAGAAATTTAGTGAAAGACTAAAAAGCTACGGTTTCCCAAAACCTGTTATGTTATTCTTTGAAAAAAAGTGAATTGTCCAAAAGAAATTAATTACTTTTTATATAATTTTTAAAGTAATGTTGAAAAAAATTGAGCGTATACATGCGGCTATATGAAAATAATAGTTCCTTGAAAAGCTGGAAGAACAACTGAACTATCGATAATATTTCAACAAAATTGGCCTGTTTTTTCTTCATAAAAAACGTTAAAAATTCAAAAAAACGTCGAAACTAAAAATTATTGAAAAAAAAAATATACAAAATTGGACGTACAAAAACTGGTAAGATAGAAGCGCCCAAACTTAGTTATTTTTTTCTTTCTCTGAAGGCCATTTTGCATTTCGCGGAATGACTTTGAACACGGCATATGCATATATATGTAATACCGTGTTCAAAGTGATTCCGCGAAATCGAAAATAGGCGTCAAAGAAAGAAAGAGATAACTAAATTTTAGAGAGTCAAAGATAATTTTGCATTTCGCGGAAATTACTTTGAACACAGCATATAATAAAAAAAAAATAGCAACGCATGACGTCATTTCAATGTAACTTTTGAAACTGGTTTCGAAACAAATGCTCTTCGGATAACCTGTTCCTTTAAAATGAGTTTGTGTCCTACATTTTTTCAAAATGCCCATACCGCCTAATAACTTTTTACCCCGATGAATGCCGTGTTCAAGTAATTTCTGCGAATTGCAAATTTTTTCGACTCTCCAAGACTCAGTTATCTTTTCTACTCCCTGACAACTGTTGTGAATTCGAGAAATCAATTTGAAGTAGGACCGAAGGCCGAAAAAAGATAAATTCCTTCGTAAGTTTTTTTTTTTTCAATATTTTTCAAATTATTTTTTTAAGTGAATCCTTCAATTAAATTCGCCGGTTTTTTTTTCAATTTCACAACAGTTTTTGAACGCTGTTGCCGTGTTCAAAGTAATTTCCGCGAAATGCAAAATACCCATTAGAGAAAGGAAAAGATCACTAAATTTTGGAGAGTCAGAGATCATTTTGCATTTCGCGGAAATTACTTTGAACACGGCATAAAATCTGAACGGACTTTTCTTCAAAAATATTTGGCCGTTTTTTGCACATAATGAGACGAGTTTTTTTTTAAATTTCAGTTATCTCAGTATTTAGAAAAATCTAAATTGAATGTTTCTCCTTCTTTTTCTACTTTCAATTTTGCTGCGTCCTTAATTATTTTCAAGCCAAACAAATGTGCAGCGCTGCACGGACAATGTGGTCCTCGATGATAAGATTTTTCGGTAATTCATGATGTCTTGTTGAGCGATAAAATTTTTTTTTTTGAATATATACTTGAAATTTTTTTAAAACAGACATTCATTTCGAAAACCAAACTTTCATTTGAAATATGTGATCATTGATAGCTAAAACTTAAAGGCACATGCTTTTTCCCGCTTCCACACAAGACCATGCCATTTCAAATGATGGGCGGGCAGTTTGTTCAATGCTGTGCCAGGCCGCTGTCCGCGATCAGATTTTTCTCGAACGCTTTCAGCCTGACCCTCTGGGTGCCGTACGCTATTTTACAACTTTACTCTGTCTGTCTTTCCTGCCCCGTTCAGCTCCCATTGCCCACTTCTCATTCGCTGTCTTTCGACATTTTTAATTTTCCTTTTTTTGTAAAAATAACTAATTTCTTTCAGTAGTTACCAGACCTCACAATGGCACCAAGAACTAGAGTTTTCTTCGACATCACCATTGCTGGAAAAGCTGCTGGCCGTATCGTTATGGAAGTAAGTTTCTTTTTTTTAAATCTTATTTTCACTGTTGTGAAAATTTTGCAGCTGTACAACGATATCGTTCCAAACACGGCTGAGAACTTCCGGGCCCTGTGCACTGGCGAGAAGGGCATCGGAAAGTCTGGCAAGCCTCTCCACTTCAAGGGATCGAAGTTCCATCGTATCATTCCAAACTTCATGATCCAAGGAGGAGACTTTACTCGTGGAAACGGAACTGGCGGTGAATCTATTTACGGCGAGAAGTTCGCTGATGAGAACTTCAAGGAGAAGCACACCGGACCTGGAATCTTGTCTATGGTTCATTAACCTTCATATAAATTTTTTGATTTTGCATATTTTCAGGCCAATGCTGGACCAAACACCAATGGTTCTCAATTCTTCCTTTGCACTGTGAAGACTGAGTGGCTCGACGGTAAGCACGTCGTTTTCGGCCATGTCTTGGAAGGAATGGAAGTCGTGAAAGCTGTCGAAGTCAAAGGGTCTCAGTCCGGAAAGCCCACTTCTGAGTGCGTCATTGCCGATTGCGGACAGTTGTAATGATCTCTTAATCACCTTTTTTTTATAAATTATTTTTTTACTGGTTATGTAATGTATCGATTGTAATTTTGTCCCTTTCGGGTGTAACAGCTCCCCGTAAATAAATTTGTTGTGGAATATTTATGTATGTGGTCGAGCAACTTGAGCACCGGTTATGTACAGTTAAGGAAGGTCTCCACGTTTTGAAGTTGGAGCACTTGTTTGCTGACCATGTCGTAGTCGGAGACCTGCAAGTATCACATTTAGCCATTGTAGAAGTATTTTTTGGATAATAGATAATAAAAAGTGATTCTGAAAGACTAGTTAGAAAGGAAAAAGCATTTTACCTACTTTTTTACTGTTTACTTGAAAAAAAATATTACAGAAAGTCTAAAAACGCCTTTTCTCAAACTGTTTCATGTCGAGATCATGACCAAGTATTGGCTCAGGCTAGCGATGGATCAGCTATAACTAACTGTTTTATTTACTTACGGTGGCTTCGTCAAACATCCAGTACGCATCATCGATGTCAATTCGCTTCTGTACTCCAGATTTAAGGTCTTCTGGTAGATTAGGGAAGAATCTTTGTTTATCATTTAAAAACGATGGTGCGTTTTGTTCCACATCGTATGTTGCAAAAACATTTCCCTGTGAATTGAAAATATTCGACACATTCTCAACAAATTATATTTTACCGAGAGCAAAATAACGCTGCCATTGTTCAAAGGAAACGCGGCTTGAGGATAAAACAGAACGCGGTCGTGAAGCTCTTTCGGGTAGCCGTCAGATTCACTGAAATTTTATAGAGTTTCATTGACCATCCTGTGAACCAACGTGAAAGTAACACCGTCAAAAGTGTAGCCATAAATTGTTCTCTCAACGAAAAGAAGGATTTTTCCGTTGGAAGAAACGGTGGCGTTGACAAATTGCGGTCCTCGAGGGAATACCTGAAAAAATTTGATGAAGATAGGCTGATGAAACCATTCTGACCGATTGAATAGACTTTCCTTCGTCGACAAACTTTCGGTTGCGCAGCGTCCAAACTTTGTTGTCGCGAAAAAGAAGCCATTCTTGATCGTTGACTACGAAAACACTTTTCTAATCTTCTAAACTACAAAAAAAAAACCTGCGACGACAGAATCGACGAGTTTTGGGCATTTTGAAGGTCTTCCTTGGGTTTCTGCTGTTGTTTGCACGTCCTGCCCTAGTCCTGAAAGTCAGTAAAATATGTTCTAATCATAGGTTCGAAATCTATAATTAGTTCTCGTTTGCTCTCTAGGTTGGTAGAAATCAAACCGAAATGGAGGAACATGAGGATTAGGGCTGAAGGAAGCAGCATCATGTGAAGGAAGTCACATATGCTTTTGAAAAATCGAAAGAAACGAAGAAAAAAAGCGCAGGGCTGAGCGATGGGAATAAACTAAACTTTTGAGCTTGAACAGCTCACAGTGAGCTCACCGAGTAGTCGCAAGTTTATTTTGAAACCATATTGAAAATAACCGACTTAATTTTTGGAGATACTAGTATTTTTAATTCCGAAAAAAGTGATTTGAAATAAAAACCAACAATAATTAATTTTCTGATTTTTTCAATCGAATTTCGACGAAAGCTTTTTGCGAAGAAAATAGAAAGTAATGCCGTGTTCAAAGTGATTCCGCGAAATTCAAAATAGCTGTCAGAGAAAAGAGAAAGATAACTAAATTTTGGAGGGTCAGAGACCATTTTGCATTTCGCGGAAATTACTTTGAACACGGCATAAAGAAATAGGCACGCTTGAAAAGTCGGCCGGTTTTTTATAATGACTATTCTTTCAAGTTTTGAAAGTTTGAAAAGGTATTTTTTACAGTTGTAAGGTTTCAATGGTTTAAAAGTATATACACATTGCTCTATAATATGAAAAATATTCGAAATCTGATTTTCAAAAGTCTTATCATTAACTTTTCAAAATTTTTTTCTTGAAAAAAAAGTCAGAAATGACTCATCGGGAATTTTCTAGCGAAATGAAAAATTTTTTAAGTCGCAATTGGGAAAATCACCGACCCTTAGTCTGAAGGTTAAAGGCTTCAGATCATACGGCCGGAAGTTCAGTGAGAGAAATCACTCAAAACAAAAAAAACCATAAAGTCGACGAATGGCAAGTCTGTCGGTATTCGGTACACCATCAAGTGTTCCAAAGGGCAGAAGAGCCGGCTTGAAAATGGGGTGCATTATGGATCTTCAAGTTATTCGAATGAGTTATCCAGAGAATAATCTCAAAATGAACCCTCTGTAGAAGTTGTGCGACAGACCAAGCGTATGACCAATCTCATGGAGCAACGTATGGAATAAGGATATGCCTCTCTGCAAAGAATTCAGACAGGGAGGTTCATATGCTGCAACCATTACCAGCAAATGATCGCGATAGGCCCATAACTGGTTCTTGTCCAAATAAATTCGGCTTTTGATAGGCTTTGATCCACTCGCAGCAACTGAATTTTTTGTGTTTTGGCTCGATAAAATGAAAATAATCTATTTTCGTTTTTCAAAGATTGAAGGCAGATGGCCGTAAACACGAGGTCTATAAAGCTCGAAGTAAACCTCGGTCAAATTTAGTATACGGTGTTTTTTGTAGAATAAAGAAACTAGCTGGCGCGGAATGGTTAATTTTCATCAAATCTAGAAAATTGTAAAACTCAGAGCGAAAAAGGCTTTTTTTATCCTCGAGAGGAACTAATTTGATCCGTCCGCTGTGATTTTTCGGGAGAATAACAATTGAAAAGCCCAAAAAGGTTGTAATTTGCAATAATGTCTCTTTTCGACGCACTATTCAACAGATTGTTCGGCGCGTCTTCGAAGGAAATGACGACGTCGGCTTTATTTTCGTCGTGGACCTCGTTGAACACGATGCCCGTTGCGATTCGCCATTTTTCGAACGCCTCGACACTCGCTCCTCTGTGTGGTTCTCTCAGTTGGAACCCAAAAAAGGCAGCGAAAACCTGACTTGCGCCGCCGTCAGGGTCACCGGCATCGAAGTGACGTTCCAAGTCAAAATCTTTTTCGACCACAAATCGCTCTTTTTCAGAGCTGAAAAGAAAGTATAATTTTTGAATTGCAGATTCGTCGTAAAAGATCAAAATACAATGAGTTATTTCACCTGGAATCATTTCTCCCTTGGAGAGGTCAGCATTCGCGCAGCGATACTCGTTCATTTTGACGACCGTTGGGACGTCGACGACGCCGGACGGGTACATGAGAAACGACGCTTGGAATCGCCTGAAAGTCCCAGGAGTTTTGTTGAAAAATAATTCCTCTTGAGTTTACTGTAAAGCGTCTTGAAAGTCCTGCTTGGTGAGTTCTGAAGTTTTCGTGCTGATTTGTTTCGACTTGCTGGGCGCGAAATAGCCAAACTTCCACAAATATCTCTACAAATTAAAGGATTGACAGATATATGGCGCTTACTTCGAAAAATTATTTTGATTTCTCATAAATTAGAACTTAAAAAGATCCATAGCGGGGGCGCTCACTTTCCTTCTGCAAATTAAGCCTAGAATAACTTTCCCATCAAAGAAAAATAACTTTTACATTCACATTTTGTGAATCTACGGACATTTTTATCCCAAAGATAAAGCACCTGAGCTTCATCTTCCAGCTGTTGCTGGATGTTGGAAGACGCGATTTCGCCACTGATGCCGGGGATTCCGGCTCGAACGGCGGTGACCAAAAGCAGACCCAAAACGGCCGTCATTTCAGGGACAATCGAAGACGCAGTAAAGTTGGACGAGAATCACGACAAATTGTTTTGTATTTTCGCGGCGTCGGCCATTTGGCGAGAAAAAATCCATCGAGAGGTCGTTCGCTGTAAAGACGATTCAGATGATGAGTCAAAATATGAGCTCGAAATGGTAGCAGAACGGTTCTGCCAGAACCACGAAAGCAAGAAAATTGAGCGAAGTCGCGACATTCAAACCAGTAAAATCTCTTTTAACAAGAGAATGTAATTTTAAGTCTTTCAACTTCATCTTACAACAATCATAACTTTAAGAAAATGATTTTGATGGTCTGAAACCGATCTTACAACTCTGAGACAGCACCAAAGTTTTGTGCGCTACAAATACCATTCAAGGAATCGATTGAAAGCAAATTATTACAATAAAATGCAACTTTGTTTCAGATGATTGATGAACTGGACAAAATGATAATGTGCAGATTCGTTGGCAGCGATACCGGACGCACTGATAACATGGCAGGAGCTGCCGTTACGTGTTTTGTCGCACTTCCACAATCGTCGATTCCAGCGTCGTTTAAAATTTATAACCTCTTTTTAACTTTTTGTCTTCGGTGGCGCGAAAAAAAACACGAAGACAAATTGGAACATTTCTTGAATACGTTTTGTATGCAGATATGGATGAGAAGCATTTCGACTACGACGATGAAGAATCAGTGGACAACGTCGATTGGCATCAAAAGTCTAAAAATGCTCGTTTCTCGGAATTCTAAAATCTGCTGCTTAAGATGGAGAAGCATGCTTTTTCAAGTTGTTCTTTCATTGATTGTGATTGGAGCTTGTACGGGTGCTCTTGTGTGGTCTTTCATCCAAGGTAATTCGATAAACTATAGATTTTCAAAAGATGAGTGTTCCAGGAGAATCTGGAGAAAGTCACGTCGACCACTCGCGTGACGCTTCCAAGAACTTTTCAATTTTCGTCGACCAGTACACGGAGAAAGACGGCGTTTACAGGGTGTCTTATCGACCTCCAGATGGCGACCATGTCGGCGTCGCGGTTTGCTGTTTCCCATTTTCCGTCAACATGTCCAGCTACAGAGAACAGTAGAGTATCAGTCTTTCTGGATTCAAAGCGACAAAAATCATTCCCTCGTCCATCAAATTTCGCCCAATCTAACTATTTTTGCCTTTTCCACTCATGCGTATTGGGTCAACGGCGAAGGACAGCAAAAGGCAAGGTTTCAAAAAAAGATTATTCTGAAATTATGATCAGAAATGCGAGCTTGACACGAATACCAACTACGCGTCCTACATCAAACGTCTCGGTATGACTTCTCTAGTTCGACATCACTCTGAAATCGTTAGTTTTTCCACGTAAGAAAATCTTGAATTTTCAAATTATGAACTTGACAGGAACAAACACATAACTTCGATCGGGTCTTCATTTATCAGGGTAATCCTGACGAAGTCGAAGTCATAGACGTCCGGCAAACGGCCTTCCTCGTGACAACCTACGCAGATGCTCATACTGGTTAGTAAATCATGATTTATAGAATTTATTATAATCTGGATGACCTTGTTCTATTTGTAAATTTTTCAGGTGTACTTCTGGGCTGGGATACATACTTCGCAGCCGATGGCAATAGTACTGACCTTATTTATGAGCTTTCTTATGAATATGAAGAAATGGTTCCTCACTCACCTGATCCTATGTGGTTTAATCCACCAAAAGAATGTTCTCCGTAATCTTTTATTGTTACATTCTTGTATAGCTAAATATTAATTTTGTTTTTCATCTTGTTTCGCAAAAAAAAAAACAATTAAAAATTCCAGACATGTTATGGTGTTTTTGGGGATATTTTGAAAAAAAACCTTTTTCGTTGAGAAATGTATATTTAAACTGCATACACCCAGTTTTACGGACGAGGTCGCAGCGAGAGAAACGCTATATCGCGGGGGAGCCGCGAGCTATATCGCTCGCCTCTCGGCGCAAGGTCGCTCACATCTCGCTGCTATGTCGCTCTTTCAAAAAAATTTTTTTAGCTCGATTGGGCTTTTTCTTGATTTGCTTTCTATGCTTCATACTTTTTATTGGGTTGTACATGATAACATATCGGTCTTTATCAACCTTCTTCACTTTTTTTATTTAATATAAACAATATATTTAAATGAAAAACTTGAGAGCATTAAAGAAATTTCCAAATAATTGATGATACATTTTCGAATTCGAAGTAAACTGAAAGTATGTACAAATCTGAAGAAGATTGAATTGAGGCGAAAGAGTGAAGCTTCAAGTAAGAATAAAAAAAGGACAATATGAGGAAAAAAACATGTGTATCGTTTATTTTTTTCATAGGAAAAATGTGACTAGGAAAAGAGTAGTTTCAATAAAAAAACAGAAAAAGTAAACCGATTGTAAGCTCGTAGATGATCTTTTAAAAGTTCAAATTAGATAAAGGAGGGAGGCTCGAAATGAAAAATGAAAGAAGTTTTTGAAAAAAAGAAAATTAAGCTAAACAATCAGATTGACCCTAAGTTCCCTTAAAAATGTTACTGTAAGCTTTGACTTGATAGTTTTCGGCATATCCTTCATTTGCTGCGTCAAGAACTTTTCTAAATGATAAAACCGGTAAAAAAGAGAAATACTGAAAAAAGTCCAACCTTGAATAAGAGAATAACTCACAGGAGCGACTGTATCAAGACAGCAGTTCGTGCTTTCTCGAAATCATGCCTCATTTCTTCTTTTCCTTACCCATCGACGCCAAAGTGCAAATCATATCTTCAAGCAAAAAAATGGATATACTGTTTCAAAAATAGTTTACCAAGAATCTTATTGATTGTATCCAAAAGCAAAGTTTCGGTGCCATCTCCCACGGATCTTTCTTGACTTTTTATTGATCGAAAAAAAATGTTAGATGTTTTTTTGAAGTACTAATAACCTGAAATTATTGGTTAAAACATGAAAAAATACGAAAAAAAGGACTTTCAAATTCAAGAAAGGTGTGCAGTGCCGTCAAAATATATACAAAAAAACGCTTTTTTTAAATCACAACTTTCTTTAATGGGATTTCACCCTTTTGAAACTCTCTGGAAATATGATGACTGTTGATTGTAACACCGTGGTGAAAACTTAGAAACACAGCTGAAAAAAAGTTTCAGAAAGATTGAGCTCTATACGAGGAAGTTGTGAGCGAAAAAAATATTTTTTTCCTCTTCTGACGGTACTGTATGAGCGTTACATTAGTTGTAAAATTAACATTTTAGAAATATTAAGTGAAAAAAATAGACATAAAAATCAGAGAGAATATAACACACGAAAAAAATTAAACAATTCAAGTAAAATTTTGATGGCACGTAAATAGTGACCAATCGATAATCCGCGACCTCGCGCCGATATCGCGCCGGGAGTTTGCTAGAGCTGAGCGAGATGGCAGCGAGATATGTCGCTGCTATGTCGCGCCACTCTCGCTGCGATATAGTCCACGAAACTGGGTGTAGATAAAAGAAATAAAAATGAGACCTCTCCCGTAAATCGCGGAGACTACTATCGATGGAGCGCACAATGTAAGAGAAAGATCCTTTAGAGGCCACTTGACATTTATTTTTCTGACGCTTGGAAATTTTTTTTTCGAATTTGCCTTTTTTGAAAGCTTTACTATTGTTTTCTTTTTTTAGAACAACAGTCCAGAAGCCTTGATATCATATTATCGAATTGTCTTTTTTTCTTAAATATATTTTCGAAAATTTATTGCGTTTTTTTCCTTGAGGTTTTTTTACTTGAAATAAATTTCTTCTCCAGTTTATAGTTCCACTTAAAAAAAATTTCATCTGGATCTCAGTTCTAACGGTCTGAATCGAGAAAAGAAAACTTTGAATCTTTTCTTGCTGTAGGACGCCTTCATTCAATATTTGATTTTCACTTCACGCTCGTATTTTGAGAAGTGACAAACTATTTTCAGTATGGATGATGAACTAGAAGATTTTTATGAGAACATTGTAACGTGTTTCAATTGCACTCTGCAAATACAGAAGTTCGTGCACATTAGATGCCAAGAATGCGACGTCGACACTTGTCTGCCGGTAAGAATTTAATAAAAACCACATTTCGTAGCCGTCTCACCAACGTTGAACGAGTTTATTTCCAAATTATCGAAAAAATCAGGTTTTTGATTTGAAAAGATCAGTTTGGATCGATCGAATGATTTTTTTTAAATTTGGCTGAAAACTCTTCTTCTTTTTTCAGTGCTTCCAGTTTGGAGCGGAGAGCGGCGCCCACAAACGTGGCCACAATTATTTGGTTGTGAATCCTTCGGGAAAGCCGACGCACAACGGCGGCTGGAGCTACATTGAAGAGCAGAAGCTTTTGTCGACCATGCACCGTTTCAAAATGGGCAATTGGGGCGAGATCGTCGAGAACATGGAGTCGAAGCGACGGTCGGCTAGCGAGGCCCAGGAGTACTTCGACAAGGTTTTCGTTCGCGGCTGGATGGGACAGTTCGCGATTCGCGAGAACGACTGGCCACTCATCAAGCATCGGATGGTCGCCAACAAAACGCTGATGGAACTCGCGTCGCCTGAAGCCGACTCGATCCTGCGACTGCTCGCCATCCGCGACGCTCTCCGAAACTACAACGGCTACATTTCCGACGACGACGCCAATCTTGAGCGCAAGGTGCAGAACATCTTGGAAAAGCACTTGGAAAAGTTTTTCTTTTGTCCATCTCCTGGCCATCATACCTATTTTCAGGTGCATTCAGGGTGAAATCACGGTGGCCTACCAGCACCCAAAAGTTTGGCCGAAAACAGTTGTGGAAACATTGAGTGATGATGATCTCGACGACAGCGACTTCGAGCACGCAACGAAGAGCACGAAGCGTGGAAAAACGGTTTGTTTTAAGTCCTGGGTGATGGAAAGGCGAAATTTTTCAGCAGGCTTCTCTGGGAGAGCAAACGGGCGGTCTTGAAGTCGAGTTTGACAGCGAGGACGAAACTTTGAGGAGGAAGGTGAATTCTTTTCGAAAATAGTTAACAATAAGTTTTCACGAAACGGTTTTCGGTTTTTGATGCTGATTATTGGACTGTGTTGAATGATTAATTTTTACAAAAATCACTAACGCCATATTTTGAAGCTCTTTTGAGATCAAGGTCATTGATCACGCATCATAATATTTTTCGGCTAAAATATCTTTTTACAATATTTCGAATAAACAATCTAAAAACCAATGCTAAATGGTATATACGAAGTAAAGTTGAATATTTTTTTCTTGCAGTTCAGGATGAAGAACGGTATCTTATCTGTCTAATAATTGTATATAAATTTGAATTTCAAGTTGTTTTTCCAACTCATTCAGTCAATTTCCAGAGTGAAAAACAGCGAAAGGAGACACCAAGGAGTTCGAAAATGTCAACACGGACAAAAACGACTCCGAAGAGCAAGGAAAAGTACAATCGCATTGAACGGGCCTGCAGTAGCAGTGAAGACGAAGACACTACGAATAATGGAGACGAAATGGACGACGGAGTCCAGAAGAGCGAAGTCGACGGCGACGACAGCTCTGAGCAGGCCGAGGAGTCCGACGTCAGCGAATCCGATGAATGCACGCCGCCACTCAGCGCTTCGAAAAGCTCGCGCAACGCAGGGAGACATGATCGAAAGAAAAACAGCAAGAGGCGACGCCCCAGGAAAGTCTTGACCAAAAAGCAGCGGCGACTGGTCGACTATCGGAGGAAAATGGCCAGGAAGATTCGAAAACGCGACTTGGGCCTCGACGCCATCAACAACCTGTGTCCGAAGTCCGTTATTCAAGAGCTGCGCGACGAATTCCCAAACCTCGCGTTACAGGAGAAAGGGTCGCTGAAGGAACGGCCCAAGATGCGACAGGACGACCTCAAGTTCCTGGCTTACAACGTCGACCGCGAAGAGTTTGAGTACGAATGGTTCAACGAAGCCGAACAGCTCATCAGTCGTCTCAGCATCAATCCCACAACCGAGAAAGACGAAATCCTCGACATCGAGAACGACATCAAGTTCGTGAGGATACAACACTACATCCGTATCCTAAGCGCTCGGAAAGCCAAGAAGCGAGCCATCGTAGAACACGACAAGATCACGGAGTTTTTCAACTTCATTCGTACGATGCTCAGTTCCAAAGGTCGCACGATGGCTGAGGTCATCGGAGAAAGGTCCAAAGTCGAAGCCTTGCTGGCCAGGATGCAGCAGTTCCTCACCAAAGAGGAGCACAAGGAGTTCACAGAGACTCTCGACCGCCTCGAGTTGCTCACAGAGAACATTTCGCGTCTGCAGGAACTGCAAAGAAATGGCGAAACAACTCTGAAAAACTACACTCCCGTCATTAACAGTTCGATGAAACCAAAGAGGAGAAAGTCGAAACACGAGAACGAACAGCGAAGAAAAGCTGATCTCCGTTGGCAGGCATTCAAAAGACTTCATTTGAAGGAATAGCTTCAAGTAAAGTATTGTGTTTGTAAAAAAAAAATCAATGTACAAGCTGTCCATTCTTTGTAATTCGTTTATGCGCATTCCAATAAAACGATTCATGATGAGACATAATTGGCGAGAAGATTACATTAGGGAAATATTTATCCCGCTTCGTACACAAAAATAAATATGACTCGAAGAAAGAAATTAGTTCTTGGTGAGTATTTCACGCGCATTCTCAGCGACAATGTTCTCCATCGAAGTTACGTCCTTTCTCCAGGCAGTGATTCTGGAGGCCATAGTCAGGATCTGTAAGAATTTCCGGGCTTCAATGTTCATTTAACATTTCTCAGCATACTTAGGTTTCTAAATCTAATAAAAAACGTTCAGTTAGTGATGAACTGCTGATCGCCCAAAAAGGTTTCAATAAGCTATTTGTCGAAAAATATTTTATTGTTGAAATACCAACACCTTTTTGCACAGGATACCTGAGCTTATAAATATTTTACATTTATTTCAAAAAAAAAATTGTCCTTCAAAAATATCTTCTTCGGAATTAATGATGCCGTGATAAATTTTTTTAGAAAAAAACAGAAAAACTATGAGAAAAATTTTTTTCTGAACAGTTTCATGTTTCAAATAAAGATTTTATGAGGAAAAAAAAAAATAGATTTTGGTTCTAATATCACCGCAAATCAACTATAAAAATATGATTCAAACAAGAATTTGCAAGCAGCTTTGGACCTTTCAATCCAGTTCAGAAATTTAAAAATTTTATCCCCAAGTTACCACGTTGAAATGAGCGTTTGTGGCGGGCTGCACTATATAATTGTACGAAAATTCTTGCTTCATAAAGGTTTTTTTTCTTGAAATGTTCAAACGAGGCTCTCAAAACGTCTAAAGGCCAACCTGCTGTGCATCCAGAACCCGCGGCTGAACCCAAGTTATTTGAACAATTTGTTCAACTTGATCAATCGCTCCTTGGACAAGTCCTTTGCTCAACGCTTTCATCACCAAAAACTCAACCTGATGAATCAAAAAAAATTGGGGGAAACTGAAATTTATAAAAACCTCGCTGACATTAACTTGACACTTGGCTGCAATTTCTTTGAATGAAACGTTCCGAGCTTTAGATGGACGTGCGAGAGCAATCTAACAAAGCAACTTTCACTGATCAGAACAGGGGAATAAACCTCCATGATCGCAAGAAGACGAATTTTTCCAATGAGAAACTCTTTCTGTTTTTTGAGATCGTCCCAACCGCTCCATTGAGGCTCCAAAGCGTAGAACTTGGTCAGATCGCCGCTGTTGAACGCAAGGAGAACCTTGAATAAAAAAGAAAAAGACCATTTCGAATTTTTTTTTTGCCTTACATCCGTGATCCAACGTTCGCTTGAACCGTCAAGTGACTTCAGAATAGGATGGGCGAGCTAAACTCAATTTTGAAATAAAAACTTCAGGGAAGTAAAATTTGTAAAGAAGTCGAGATTGATTTTTAAAATACCCTTCTCAAAACTTAAAGAAATTTATAATAGGCATTCATCATTTAAATTTGTTGATGTCATTTCGCGATTTTTTTCACAAGAAGAAATATTCGGAACCTCTATTCCTGATGAAAAACGGAACATTGACCTTCTCGCTCGTTCAACTTTTTCATACAAAAACTTACCAGCTCTCCGAAATTGTATATGTTCTCGCCGAGAAGAGCGGCAAAGCCAACCAAAACAGCCTGACAGTGTCTCTCTTCTTTGGTAAGGATATTAGTGTCTTCGACTCCGAGGTATCGCAAAGCCTCGCGGTAGTACCCGGCGAAATCCCCGAGTTCACGCAGATACAGAGAAGAGACCTGCAGAGAAACTACGTGAGAAGAAAAAATAACCTTGGTACCTTGTAGAAAGGCGCGTGGACTTCGGTGACGCCAACAAGGCTTTCAACTTCTTTCTGCGTAGAGTCGATAAGCTCCTATAAAGTGAATCCGATTAAACTATACCTTCTCAAATACAATTCTCAAGAGGAAAATCTTAAATAAGTTATTCACTGAAAAAAAACTGACCCGAATGAGCTTAATATCAACAATTTGGTCATTTTGATCCTTGTGCAGAAGTCGAAGTTCAATCTGACCAGTGTGTAGACGAGCTATGGCCACCTATTTTTTTTTTCATTTACACAAAAACGCATTTGTTTAATCTGGAAATTACCTTGTCTTTTGTAACCGCCTTCTCAATCTTGCTCAAAAAAATCATAGGCACCTTGCTTGTCTTAAACTTTTTAATTTAATTCTTGAAATTTATAGATTTATAAAAAAATACCTTTTATTATAAATGTACTTGGCGATTGGTATAGATATTTCGGCTAACTGTAAAGTGTTGATTCGGTGCTCAAACTCCGAGATAAAACTGAGATGGAGACATTTTGATAAATAAAAATTTTCAGCACCCACTTTTCATAAAATTCTTGAAGATTTAGCTTTGAAACAAAGGCCGGTTTTGCAAGCAAAGCTCGCACAGCAGTTGTCAGTTGATGCCAAAGTCTAAAAACTTTATTAAGTTATAACTTTGAAACAAAAATCTCACTTTTTAGAATAAAGATCCTGAAGCTCTTTCCAGTTGTCAGCTACGTCTCCTTTGGCTGAATTTCTATTTTGGAGCAGATAACTCTCAACCTTTTCAGTCATTTTCTGAATTTTAATAGATTATTACAGTTAGTGAAAGCTGAATAAAAGTAAAAACATCTGAAAATGAATTTCAAAATCATCATCTTAATCGTGCACGCGTTGCAGAAAGAGTGTGCACATCCTGCAGATGAGAAACCTTTAAATTTTTCGGAAAAAACTTCTTCGGTCAGTTGGCTGGGCTTGCGGGACGATTTTGTTCTTTCAAGTGGAAACTGAATAGAAGCTAAGATCACTTAAGTATAAACTAAGCGCCGCCGGATCTCTCGAGACACTGGGAAAAAACCGAAACTACATCACTCGGGTTTCTGAATTAATTAGTACATTCTGTTAATGTAATTTCTTGTGTGAAACATTCTAGCTCGTTTATTTGAAAGAAAGTTTATTATTTATATAAACATTAGCCGCTTGAGGCATAATCGGAACGAAAAGCCACCTTTGGAAAGTTCTGCACGCGTTAGAATCTGTTATTTAGACACTTAGACACACATCAATGAAAATTTATTTCGCTTTCTGCACGAGATTTATTTTAAAACCATTTCAACCTATGGTAGATGAACCGTTATTTACACTTTCAAATTAAAGATCGATTATCTTATCATATTCTCCAAGAAAGATAAGAGCTCCTCTTACCTACATAGAGAAGTGTTTTTGCCCCTTGCCTTGTATGTCTAATTTAGAATTTTAATGTTTCTCAGAACTCCGCTTTACACTTCATTCATTGTCCTTGGCCTGAGGAAAATGAAAAACAGGGGGCGGAACTTGTTTTACCTCACTCTTGCTCGCAATTGCAACTTCTACTGTCTCCTCTCATGACGTCTCCTGAATTGATTGGTCCTTCCGTCGCTCACTTTTTTGGTTTATTAATTAGGATCGTTCAAATTAACTTCTCAATTTAGAACGACGAGCTTCTTTGTTTGATCCTCCGCCACCGCCGCCGTCATTAATGAGTATCGCCGCACAGCCTTCTGAAGATGTGCCGAGAACATTTTCTGCATTCCATGCCAGAACCTCTGCCTTAGAGGTATTGATTAAATATTTATTTGAAAAATGTCTTCATTACTGAAATTTCTGTCCTTGCAGACTTTAGAAGGCGTGGACCTTTCTGGGAAAACATTTTTCATCACTGGAACAACATCTGGGATCGGCACGGAGACTACACGAGCTCTTGCTCTAAAAGGAGCTCATGTGGTTATGGCAAATCGCAACATTCTTCTCTCGGAGGAGCTCAAAAAGAAGATTCTCGCAGAGAAGGTTTTTTTTATAGTTTTGTAAACGTGCTAGTCATCTCTCTTGACATCAAACGTATAAGTAGTAGAAATATTATTCAAGGCTGACGCGAAGATTGACCTCATCACCTGCGACCTCTCCTCGATGCAGTCTGTCCAGGCGGCGGCGAATGAGTTTCTGGAAAAACACTGGTCCGTTGGTTTGATTTATTTCCGAAACAACAAGAAGATGGATTAATTATCGATTTTCAGGCCGCTGCATGGACTTATTCTCAACGCCGGCGTTTTCGGACCTCCAACGCCGACGACTTTCGACGGATTCGAGGCGACGTTTGGAGTCAACCATCTGGCACAGTACCTCCTGCTCACCATGCTGCTTCCGATCCTGAGACAGACCGAGTCCTCGCGAGTCGTCTTTGTCTCGTCAACATCCAGCAGTCATACTGGAGTAAATTTCTTTGTTTTTATGTAAAATCACTAAACATTTTTCTTTGAATATTTCTCAAGAAACTAGAAGGCTAGATTTTCAATAATTCTGAGTTTGATAAATGGATAGCACTACACTAATTGATTATGAATAGATGCTCAAAGTCAAACCTCAAAAAAGGAAAAGTGTGATTTTTTTTTCAGCTGAAAGCGTCTCAATCTTTGGAGGAAAAGCTGGATACTCTCACCTGTAAAAACGGCGCTTCTACTAACTCTTATAGGTGGGAAAAGTTGAGAGCAAAAAAAACAATATATCTAAGCAGTAGTTCAGATACCCTCCAGCAAGTTGAAAAAGTTTTAAATGGGATTTTTTAATGACCTAAAAAGTATTTTCGCACGCACAGTACTCACTTTTCATTCGACTTTGTGTTTTGGTCTCTCAGGATTCACTCAAAGTTTAATCATTGATCAACTTTCCAGACTTTATGCCTATTCGAAAATGTGCAACGTGCTAACCGCTTTCAAACTGGCGCGCGAAGAGGAAAAGAATGGAATCTCTGTGTACGCCCTTCATCCAGGGTCCATGATCGCCACAGGTTTTGTTGATTTTTATCTCTGGTCTTCTAGCATTCCGACTTCCGATATTTTTTTATTTGGAAAATAATGGTCTTCGGATCGTTCTTCGTTCTGAGACCTCAAGGAAACAGTGGGAAGATTAATTACGTTGGATAAGAGAACCTGGCGAAAAGAACGGGAACCAAAACGGGCGCTTCAGATATTTCTCGAAGCTATGGGTTTCTGAGCAAGATCCTGACGACGGTCACCAAACCTTTCACCAAGAACCTGGAGCAAGGAGCAGCGACCACCGTCTACTGTGCATCTTCTCCGGAACTTGACAATGTCAGTCTCCCTCGAAAGTTGGCTTTCCCAACTGAAAAAGAATGTTCAGTATTCTGGGAAGTTCTGGGTGTCGTGCAAAGAGGACGAGAAGTCTCTGGACGTGAACATCGCTCGAGATGAGGAGCTACAGGACGCTCTCTGGGCTCGCTCAGAGTCTCTTGTCGAGAAGTGGCGCAACTCTCAGAAACCGATTTGCACTATCGATTATTGATTTCACCGTTTTTACCTAACAAACGTCGTTTAGTTTCTTCAAATTGTGCCTTTTTCGCTTCTTTCCATGACTTAAACACGTCTATGGGTTTTTGAAACGTCTAACATTCATTGCTGACTTCGTCATCTTGGCTCCTTCGTTACGGTTTCTCTAATTTCGATAGTTTCTCAATAAAGCCAAATGACACGCATTCTGACTCGATAATGCAGAATTGCTATTTTCGGTTTCGAGGTCGTTGTAACAAACAATCCCGGCCAGATTTTATCTCGACAAGTCAAGGCTATTTTTCTTCGGCGCTTCAGAAAGAACTTTGAAAATTTTGGCAATTCTTAAAATCCAGAGATCCCTAATACATCAAGAACGAATCCAAACAGACATCTGAGAAAACGGCGAGATAAGCGGCGTCCCGAGACGAAATAGGCTTTCATCCAAAGTCCCTCGTCGGCAGGTTTTTGATTGGCGTAACTTGTGACATTTCGCCTTTAATGGGCTGCAAAGCAACTGTCGTCTCGACTGGATATTGCTCAGGTTAGATACATATGGTTGGGTGATGCGACGTGCCAGAGCTTGTGAGTTTGCAAGTTCTTGACTTTTGAAAATTCAGCTGTGAATGCTGTATCGAACAGTTGCAAAAGTTGTATAAAGGAAGAAAAATATTAAGATTAAGTCTAAATTCTACTACGTATGTTTGCAAAAGTTGTGCCCTGAAATTAATTCTTAGATATTTTGTAACTTTTTCATTGTTAATCGAAGTTTTTTCTTCACGACAAAAGAGGAAAGAAAGACATAATCATTACTTTGAGTGAAAAGTTCAACATCGGTACTTATGTGGGAATAAAACTGCGTAATTTGAAGGAAAGATCAAAGACGCAGTATCTGAATTTTAAAGCATGTTTGAGAGAAACTTGAGGTTCCTCTCTACGCCTTAAATATTTTTCTTGAAGACACTACGTTTTTCATAGATTTTTAGAGATAATTTCAAGAAAGTAGTTGTCCGGATTTGAAAAATGACCTTGATGAATTATTGACATTTTTGCTGGTTTAGAAAGAGTAAGCTTTGAGTCTTTTAAGTTCCTTGAAAGTTTGTCAATAAAATTGGAGCGTTTTCAGGCTTTACATTTGAACAAATTCTTCCGGAATGACGCAAAACTTTTGCACCGTAGTGGAATTCTTGTCGGGAGACGATCTTGGGTCGACACGACCCATCGTGACGCGAAATACCCGTTTCTGGACGGCTACATTGTTTTTTCGGCACTCGCTCACTTCATTGGCAACCGGACCGAACGAGAAGCACATGTGAAGAGATGCTTAACCCGAGAGGGGGCGGTCCCCGACGGCTACCTTGTTGAATAAGCCAATTGCCCACGGAGATCTTTCTGAGACTTTGTTCTCCTCAGGGCCTACGGTAATCGGCGTCACCTGATGACGCTCTCGCGGATCGTCGCGACTGTGGCGCTGCTCGGCGCCGTCGCCGACGCCTGTCTCGCCACTCAGCCTGGCGACACAGTAACTACTACTCCCAGTGGCGCCGTTACCACGGTTTCCACTGCTACCACTGCAGCTCCTCAAGGTCAGATCCATTTATTACGTTTGAATTTACTTCTGAAGTAATCTTTTTTTTCTTTCACAAAGCACTACATTCAAAACTTTTCTACACAATTTCTCATTTTGAGGTAGCCACAAGAGATCGAAACTTTTAAATCTAGGACCTTTTTGAAACCGTTCTCAAATCTTTATTTTTAGCTCAATGTGCATCTCTTGAAGTTGTTAAAAATGAAAATGAATTTATCATTCTTGTACCTTATGTGATTTTTGTGAGAAGCATCTTGAAATTGTTTTTTACAAGAGCTTTTACGACTAGAAAAGATAAAATAAAGCTGAGAAAGTAAAAAGAATTTTCGCAATGACAACTGCGGATTTCTAATATTACTCTCTTGGACCGGTAGCACAAGCTAAACACGCCTTGGACGTTTCTGAGCATTCCTAGTGATCCCTTTAGCGACGTCAGCTCTCCTAAGTGCTTTGCCAATTTCCTTCAATTTTTCTCTCTTCCATTGGGAGTTCGACTTTTTAAAGAATGAAAATTCCAGTTTTATAACGTTTCGTATTTGCGAGGTTCAATTAATCTCTAATTGAGAGCAAGTGACTACAGAGATATATTAATTGTGTTGACCACGTTTAAGTAAAATTTAAATTGATATATTCCTTTGAGGGTGATTTCCGTCCATGTTTTTTGGAAAAAACTTGTTGAATTGAGTTCAATTTTTTCAATTTTTTGTGGAATCAAAATAGCAGATAAATACTGAATACCTGAAACAATTATACTTTTAACGCTGTAAAGTTCGAACTCAATCTCCAGGTTGTCAAGCGTGTGCACAGGGAGACGTCGAATTCACGCAAGGCGACGGCGGCATCAATATCAACACGATGGGAACGTTGGTGGAAGGCTTTCGAGCCGAGTCTGACTCTTTGTCTGCAGGTTCGGAAGCGACCCGACCTCCGGATGCCTCAGTCTGACCGCGAGTTGCACCGCCGACGTAGGTTTCAACGCCTTCATGCAGTTCAACGGAAACCAAGGAGGTCCAGCCGAGAACATGAACGCCGGCAGGGTATGATTCCTACTTCATCGAGGCTTCTTTTTCGAGCAACAAGAAATTTTCCCGGGTTCAAAAAGTTTGAAATAGTATCTCTTTTGGTGAAAGAAAATTTTTGAAGTTTTTTTTAAGAAGGCGAAATATTTTTCATGGACTTGAAAACAAAAAGTTACTTCGTGAAACTCCAAGCATCAAAAATTCTCCCTCCGAGTACGTAATCCGAAACTGAGCTTACTGGGAGATTTTCTAAGGCAAACATCGCAAATCTGGTTCAAAATTGGCAATCACTTAGGAACGCCAGTGATTCCTATAGAGTTAGAAGAAAAAATAGCCTCTATAGGGAAAAATTTGTTGATTTCTTTGAAGTAAAGTATATCTTGATACATGATGAAACACAAAAAAACAAGAAATTACAAAATGTTTGGAGCATTTCTTCGAGTTTTTCCTAAAGGGTCTTCTATTTCTTTTCAGATTTGGAAGATAAAAAAGACAAACTTGATCGATTCATCCATTGTTGATATTTTTCATTCAAAAAAGCTAATTTATAGAATTTTTCGCATTTTCTTCTCGTTGAGTTTATAAAAATAGCCGACTAGAATGTCCCCTATAGAGGTCACTTTTGCAAGAATCAAAAAACATCAAAAAATTAAGAGCTATAGCCTATGGGGTACCGAAAAAAAAGGTCAAAATGTACGAGAATTGCTCAAAAACTGTTTTCTAACTAAATTATTTAAGAAAATATTTTTCTCGTCTTGCTTATGATAGGATATCATCTAAAGAAGGCAGATTCGAAAGTGTGAAGAAAAACTCCGTGAAAACGTTTCCTACAAATTCTCGCCTTTTTTCACAATACCCTATGGCACTTATTGGATCATTCTTTTTATTTTCGAGTATTCATTCCAAGAACTTCCTACCACAGGAAATTGAAACAGATTTGCGATGTTCGCCTCAGACAGTGTCCTAGTCAAGTAAATCTGCGGACTCTTGGTGTTTGAGATGAAGATCGGATTCAGACTGTGAGCGCGCAGCTGAACTGCATCGACGGGCAGTGGGTCTACATGAGCATGGGCATCTCCCGATTCGTCACGTCCGTCTCCTGCCAACAGGCTCCCGATGTATGAGCTCTGCCGTCGACCCTCTGGCGTCGTCGCCGCTCCGAGCGGTGTCAAGTTTATCCAGTTTTCCCCCACCTTAAAAGAATTTTTCCGAGTAACTCCTCGATAATTCTATTATTGTGGTCTCCTATCCATACTTTTTCCAAGAGATCGATTCCATTGTCGATTTATCAACGGCTTGATTGGTTTTTACACTTCATCGACCGTTTCGAGTGCTTATTTTGAATACCTGTCTGACCAGGTGACTGAGGTGCAAAATCAGCTTCTGAAAAATTTATTGAAGCGCAAGTTTTGATTAATACAATGCAATTAATAAGAACGGTTGATCTTTTTTTTTTGTTCTCCATTTTATCCTTTTAATATTTTTTCCTTTAAAATTCGACTTTAAAATTTCGGCTCTCAAGGTTTATTCTATCATTTTTACGATTTTCTGAAAATCTTGACAAACCAAGCATTTTTCTCGTTTTCATATACACGTTCATCTTGATATTTGATCGGAGTTGTGTAAAATTTAATTGAACCTTCAATTGAAACTCGTCTTTTTCCGATACATTGGTCCACATTTGGGTTGTGCGCCTCTGTCAAAATATCATCTATTTTGAAATCTTGTAACAAACATTCATTTTGAAATATTGATCTTTGAAGAAAACTCGCAGAAATTCAAAATTGTACAAGAAAAGTCTTTCATGCAATATATCAGTCGACGGTGCTCTCTTTTTTGTATTTTTTTATCGTTTTTCAGCGGTAATAAAAGATTTTTTTCTTACGAAGGTCTAAATTTGATTTCAATTGGGCAAAAAAGTCAGTATGTAGAAATTTTATGGCCTGAGAATTTTTGAAGAAAAAACGGAAAAAGTTCAAAAACAGTTCTGCCCATTGATGCAGCTTCTCTTGGACTGTTCTTTGAATTTTCCTTTGTGATTTCGCTTCCCTTCGTAGCTTTATCAGAGCGTGGATTGATCATGTGGGGAAAGAGCGAGTCGTCAGAGTTGCCAACGGAACATCAACACCACTCGGGACGTCTTCTCTGTTGGAATCGTCACAAAAAGCATCAGAAAAGCAAACAAGTACGAAAAAGAGACGTTTTCTGGCCACAGGAGTGTCCAAAAGACGTTTTTTGATGGGCCAAATTCGCCAAACGGACAGGGGGACCTGTGTAACCACTTCGTCGTTTTTCTGCCTCTTTTCTAAGTTTTGAAATTCCACTTTCCTTTTTTGGCGTTGTTCATTTGAAGCATGACTAACACGAACAAGCTGGTCAGTGTCCATTTTTCCGATTTTTTGGTGACGCATCTCGATAAAATTTTAATTGTGCGATTGACAAATAGCTCACTGTTCATCACAGTAATAATAATTCTCAGTTAAAACTGAAAAAAACACTGATAAGTCATTGGAACTAATATCCTTCAGATCTAATTATGTTCTATAAAAAGTATGTATGTATAAAAATGTCAAAAAAAAAGAAATGTTCTGCAAAATCGTCAGTCGGAACAAGAACACGAAGAAAATTCTTCCACAATTTATTTCGTTTTTCGGTCATTCTCCTTATCAATTGACTTTAAAAGTCGCCTTTTTAGATCACCCTAATGTCAAAGTTTGGCGAAGTTTTTGAGTCATTCTTTGAAATTCTATCTGACAAAAATTTGTCCAGAGTTTTCAAATTCGTCGAAACTCGTTCCGCCCCACGGTTGTCTTTAACAAAAAGGAAAATGCCTCTATAAGGGTCACCCGATCTTTTCATACCAGTTGAAGGAGGCGTTCTTCGGCTGCCGTCGCCATGAACGTCTGCGCCACCTTTTTGCTGCTTCTCTCGGTTCTTGCCGTCGACGCCAGGAGGTCTTTTTCTATTTTGATTTTTGTGTAATTGTTCATTTTTCTTATTTATATGTTAATTCGCTTCAAAACGCTTGGATTTTTCACAGAATGGCTTCAAGGTCTTTGAACTATAAGTCCAAAGATGGAGAGACCTGTGCTAGTTCACGTGAAGTAAACGCCACACAAATCAGTTATAATCTGACTTGCATTTTTCTTTTCACAAAATCGTAAAATAGGGAGCATGAAAAGAGTTCTAGATGTCTTTGCAGTAATTCAAGTTAACTTTCCTCTTTGATTTGTTTTACCAAATTTTAAGTAGATACATTTTATTATCAGATAAGCACCACGATAAGTATAATCGACTATTTCAATCCCATATAACTTTTGCGTTGTTCGAAATATATATTTCCCATTTTTCAGTAATTTCTAGTTGTATAGCAAGTTCCAATTTCATCTGAAGCGTGTTAATTACTTCTCCATTCTTTCTTTATAAAAATATATGAAACAAATTTGAACGCTCAACCATAAATTAGTTCGAAGAATCACTTTTCGGTCATATCTAGTGTACGAAAAAAAAAGACCTAACACTAAACAAAGGAGAAAATTGTTGGCGACCGCTCGTCGATTGGTTTCTCCTACCAAACAAAAAGAAATAGCGATCTGTGGCGATGCTTTTCTCATTCTCCCGACACTGTTGGAAAACACAAGAAACTTTTCTGTTGCAGGAAACGCCGATCAGCCTACTTTTCACGGCCTCAGCAGGACAGTTATGGACCTGGTTCCTATTGGCAGAGCAACCAGCAGCCGTACGGAGCCGGCTGGCAGAATGACTGGTATGGCCAACAGCAACAACAGTACTACCCTGGACGTTACTACCAGCCGCAGTACAGACAGGAAGAGCTGTACGAGACGCAAAGGTCGTCCTACTCCAGGCCTTCTTACTCCAGACCTGAAATGATGCCACCATATGAAACTCCAAAGTCGTCTTATTCGAGGCCAGAACCAGTACCTATTTATGAAGCTCCGAAGAGTTCCTATTCAAGACCAGAGCCAGTGATACAAACTTATGAACCCCCGAAGCCGTCTTACTCAAGGCCTGAGCCAGTACCAACTTATGAAGCCCCGAAAAGCTCCTACTCCAGACCTGAACCAGTGGCAGCACCTTACGAATCTCCTAAGTCGTCATACTCAAGACCTGAGCCAGTAGCACCTTATGAAGCTCCCAAACCTTCTTACTCAGGAACTGGAGCGGTTGAAATCCCCAGGACTCAGCCTCAACCTGAGTATCCAAGCACACAACTTTCCCCACCTGAGCCTCAACCAGCTCCACCTCCACCATCGCCAGCCGACGAACAATTCTCGCAGCTGACAACGCTGCCTTCAGTGATTCCAGCAGAACCACAAGAAGTGGATGCGGCGAGGCGTGAACAGGAGATCTCGCGGATGGTCCGCGGCAACGGTCCGCCAGGCGTCGACGTCTCTGCCGCACTTCCACCACAGGCCGCCGTTCCAGACATCCCGCCACCGCCCTCTCGCTAATTTCATCACAATCTTCCGATTAACGACAAAAGCTTTAAAATGTTCATAGTTCATGCATGTTTCTTGTTGATTTCTTCGAAGTAAAGTATGGATTGATACACAATGAAACAGATAAAAACCTCAAGACATTACAAAATGTTTGGAGCTTTTCTGATAAAAAAAAAGGCATTCAGGTGTTTTTTAATAATTCACTTTTGTTTCAAGAGGCCCCTTTCAGCTCACGAAAGTTTGACAAGACTCCGGAACAGACTAGAAAAAAGATATTTTCGGAAATTATAGTTGTGTCTTGTCGCTTAGACAATAAAGGCGGATTTATGCTCAACAAGTTCAAAAATCGGTAAGTGCGAGGGAATGTGAAGCTCTTCGGGAAACGAAGACATCTTCATAAAGCAAGAGAGTCCAGACATTGCCTCAGAAGCCAATCTGCAGAAATTCATGTCAGCTGGACGGCTTTTTTCCCTGAATTTCGGCCTTACTTCTTCAACTTTTCTCATCATCCATCTTCCTTTTTCATCAGATCCCGCAATGATTACTATGCGGGAGTGAACCCGCTATTCAAGATTTTCAGCAAGATGCAAAGCCATGGCCCTAGATTAGATTCAGCAAGAAAAGTGAGAGATGAAATTTGAGGTTTAATTTTCGGAAGAAAATGCCACCACGGAATGTTTTTCTGCCGTTCAAACATGCATTCTCGATCAATTAGACAATTTTTTCATCGGTTTTCTTCAAATTGCGAGAGAACCTGATCTCCTTCAAACGTTGCATCCGATGATCAACGGAATCAAGAAATCTCGGCTTTATCACCGTTCTTCGCTTTTTTTTGTCCCCGATCTGCGTTAATGTTATCTTTTTGGTGACGCAACAAGGCCACTCATTCAGCCAGAACTGATCATGTTAATTTTAGCGTTTCATTGTTCTATGTTCGAGAAAAGAGAAACTTTCGCCAGATTTAATAAAGCGGAAATGCTCCTCAACGTTTGATTATCAAAGAAAATTAAACAAAATACAATACCCTGGAGGTCTGAATTAATTTGCAACTCGCTCAGAACGACTTGAAACAGACGTTTCTCCACTTTTCCTGACCAGCGTGGTCATAGAAAGAGAGAAAAAGAATTAAAATGGAAAAATTGATGTTAAGAGAGAATTTGTGTTTAATCCAGAGAAGGGTTCTTTGCAACTCCGCGAAGAAGGTTGTTCTCCTCACCGTGTTTTTTGTCTTACTGCCTTTGCAAAATTTTAAATGTTGTCTGAAACCGTTTTGATATTCTCTTGAGAAAGATAGACGTGAAAAGATAATAACGAGAAACTTGCCGAATCCTAATCGGCTTCCGCTTTGTTTGTTCATATTCCAGAGAATTAATCAAAAAGAAAAGTGAAAGCTTCAGACATCACCCTGCGAGAATCCTACCGAACTTTATTCTTTGCGGGAGCATAAAAATCTTCAAAACTCAAGATATTTCAAGAAGCTTCTAAAAAATAGATTTCACAAATTCTGAGATGATAGTTTCAAAAACGTATCAAATATTTCAAAATTCTTCAACTTGCTCGTAATGAAATACCAGAATTTCAAGAATCAACTTCACTCCTCACACAATAAAAACGGATTGCGAAACGGCCATCTGGAGCTTTTGCATCACTCCGAGCCGCATAAAAGGCCCGGTTTCGTCAGTTGATGATGCAAATCCCTCCTTTTTTGCTCTTATAGTTTGACTTTCCCCCTTTTTAGAAAGTTTTTAGATCTAGTCCTAATATTTCAGAATCTCAGTTTTTGGAAATAATCTGCTCAAACTGTAAGAATTTTTTTTATCTCAAGAATTTCATTAGATCCAACCGACAAAGTTTTATTATAAATTCAAAAAGTTTTACTCCTGAAATTTTTTCTCCTCACAAATCCAAGTCAAAAAAAAAAATTTCTTATGACTTCTTATCAATTAGAAGTCCTTCAAGATATGAAAAAGGCGAATAAAACCTCAGTAATTGAATTTGTCGGGAGCAAGCCTTTGGCGCATCGATCCCCGGCTTTTACGTCTTCTGATACTCTCGAGAAACATTTTTTATTGTTCAGTTAGCTTCATCGCCCTTCAAACTACGAAATGGCCGATCCGTGGGTTTTTTTTTTTCACTTTTCATTTTCTGTAATTTGAGACGGCTGATCAGTGGAAAACAAGTTTTGAGCTTTTCTATAGTTTCCAAAAACATTCTTTGTAAAGTAAGCTTTATTGTCATTGCACAGGTTAGAATACCAAATTATGAACAAAGTTTCACTTTTTTTGCAAGTTGGGTTAATAATAATAATTATTCGAAATGAGAAAAAAAGGAACGTGGTTTAGAGTTTTGGAATCAGAAATAAATTAACTTCAGAACGCCTTTCTGTGATGTCTCTTCTCATTTTTCTCCACAAATTCAGTAACAAAATCAATAAATTGTTTATTTATATGAATCCGTGTTGAAAAAGCCTCGTAGCCAAGTACATCAAAAAGACAAGCAAATGTATGTCAAATTTGCTGACCTGAGCCGCAAAAAACGCGAGAAACGTGCTCCATCGGTCGGGGTCAGCGTCTGCGTCTCCAAGCTCTGCATGCTCTCTATATTGAGTCCGTCCAACTTCTGTTCGATATTTTTGTTTTTTGCTCCTCCCTTTGCTTTCGGCACGTATGCTTCTGTTTGCTCTATGCGATTTCGATCTTTTAGATCTTTTAAATGTTTTTAGACCTACCTAATGGTCTATGTAAATTTTGGGCTCGAAACTTGAAACTACGAAAATTTTGACGCTTTAAAAATTGAGATTATTTTTTATCGGATGTGGCACCGGAATGTCTGAACAAAAATTAGAAGGATCAAATTTTATTCTAATTTTCCTTGTAAGTTTAGTGTAAAAATCGTCTCAAGTCAGCGGTGAGAAGAACTAAATTCGTGAACGCTGATTTTCAGAAATAGTATCGAGTTTAATCGTTTTCAATACCTTCACTAAAATATTTAGAGGGACGTTTCGAGAAATACTGCGAGTTTTTTGACCTTGAACTTTCGGTTCCCTCTCCATTTCACGCAAAACTTTTCCTTTCAATTGTCAAAACGAAATAAAACATTTTCTCAAGTTCCTTGATTTCTTTTCAATTTCTTTTTTTTTACTGCTCTTCATTGCATTCATAAGTCTTGTTCGAACAAAAAAATGAGCTACAATGGGAATAAGAATTTGGAAAAAAAGTTTTTCCTGTTCCTTTTTTTAATTTTTCAAATTTTTTTAGAAAAATTTCTGTGCACGAAATGATTCTAAAATAAAAAGATATAATAGCACAAACTTCCTTCACTATCTTTCGCTGATTGTTATTTTTATACTGTATTCGATTTGAAACGGGAAGTTGAGCTTGCACTTGGAATGCCTAAAAGCGTCGCGATTTGAACTATTCCACCATCAAGCGTCGTCCCACTTGCAAACACAAGTTTCCAAGCCAGAACGAATCAAGTTTATGAAGCATGCTGAAACTTCAACCTAGAATAGCAGACAAAAACTCACTTCGTTTTGCCGTTGAAGTTCGAAGTCCGAGAGCTAAATATTTCTTCCACCTTTTTTTGGCATCGAATGAATCTCACCTCCAGTGTTCAGAATGGCAACGACGATCAAGGAAGTCTTCTCGGAGGTGTCGCCGATCGTGGAGACGAGCCACGCAAAGGTTACGGTAGTCGGAGTCGGACAGGTCGGCATGGCCTGCGCCTACAGTATCCTCCAGCAGGTTTTTGGAAACTTGTATCAGTTCAGTCATCTTCTTGACATCTAGAACTTGGCCAACGAGATCTGTCTGGTGGACGTGGTCGCCGACAAACTGAAAGGCGAGATGATGGACTTGCAGCACGGCTTGGCCTTCACGCGCCATTGCGTCGTCAAAGCCGACACCGGTTCTGAATCCTTTCTCTTCTAATTGAATTCTTTCCTTCACAGATTACTCCATCACGGCTGGCTCGAAACTGTGCGTCATCACGGCCGGCGCACGACAACGTGAAGGAGAAACTCGGTTCGTTCTGGAGTCCTACCGAGCAGGATAGACACTTTTGAATCGGTCTAAAATCAATGGATGAAAAGTTTTAACGCTTATTCGATATCTGAGTCTAAAAAATGCCGAGGAGTTCTGTAAAAAATCCACAAGGGCTGAAAGGAAAACTCAACCTGTCTATTTCAGCTTCTTTTTTTAATAGATTGTGTTTATTTTCTCCCAAAAAAGGGTTTTCAAAAAAAAGTACAAGTTGATATATTTAAATTAGAGCTCAACGAAACCTTTTTTGGCTCACAATAGGAAAAAAAAAACTACATCTGGTGAGTTTTATCTGATGCAGAAGTCCTACCGTGAGATCATACCGAAGTAAGAAACCCATTCTGGAGAGTTCAGGCTATCACTTGTCCAAAGGAACGTCGAGATTTTCAAAGGAATCGTGCCGAAACTCGTCCAGTACTCCCCGGATACGCTAATTCTCGTCGTCTCCAACCCTGGCAAGCCATAGCTCCCCCCTTAAAATGATTGAAGTTTGATTATCAGTTGATGTTCTGACCTACGTCACGTGGAAGCTGTCGGGTCTGCCTCGCGAGCGCGTCTTCGGCTCCGGAACCAACCTCGACTCGGCCAGATTCCGATTCTTGCTCTCGGAGAAGCTGAACATCGCGCCGTCGTCTTGCCACGGCTGGATCATCGGCGAGCACGGCGACTCTAGCGGTTTGTCAGAAACGTGAGGCTCACTCTCCCGTTTTCCAGTGGCTGTTTGGTCTGGTGTCAACGTCGCCGGAGTCACTCTCCACGACGTTAATCCCAACATTGGAGAGAAGGCTGACAATGAAAACTGGGAGGCCGACATTCATCAGCGCGTAATTGACAGGTGGTTTATAAAATGAAGCTCAGTGAAAAGCCAAAAACACCTCTAGAACTTATTTTTTCTTGGTCTTTTTTTATTCCTTTATGTGTCATATTGGATCATTCCGCCAACTATTATATTTAATTAACAAATTAAAATTCAGCGCCTACGAAATAATCAAGCTGAAAGGCTACACCTCCTGGGCAATCGGTCTTTCGGTCGCCAAGATCGTCCAAGGCATCTTCAGCAACTCTCGCAACGTCTACGCCTTGTCTACCAACGTCAACGTACGTAACTAGATCTTTCTAGTCTTTATTGAGTTCTCAGGGCTTCCACGGCCTCACCGACGACGTCTACCTCTCTCTTCCAGTGGTTCTCGGTGCCAGTGGCATCACGCACGTCGTCAAACAAAATCTGGCGTCGCACGAAGTCGAGAAGCTGCACAAGTCTTCGCGTGCACTCCTCGAAGTCCAAAATGGACTCACCATGTGATTTCCACATTTCCAGAAAATTTCTCATGTAGCCTCCAATGTACTTTGACAGTATTTATGTTTGTATCGCATAATAAATTATTACGGTACTAATCACTGGAAGACGTTTTTGAATTGATGACGTGGCCGGCTGGCTGCGTGATGGGAAACAACGGCAACATGAACGGCGAGAGGTTTTTGCATGCCTAAAACCCAAAAAATCGTCAAAATATCTAAAAAAAAAAAGGGTTCAAAGTGAGAAAAAAAAATTATACCAACTTTATGATAAAGTTACTTTTTCGAATGTCTCAAAATAGACATCATTCGCCAATTTTTGAAAGTTTTTCGCCTGTCTATATCCTCTCATCATTCATAATCAGAATATTTGAATTGTTCAAATATAGTCAATGTTTCCCGACTTGAAAGGCGAGGGAGGCGGGGCAGGGGCGGGACGCGTAGCGTGTGCGTACGCGGTTCTTGGCGCCAGTTCAATTCAATCGCCGCCGACTATTTAAAAAAAGCTCGGCCACCGCTCTTTTTCTGTATTTTCTTTTATTTTTTGATGCACACATGAACATAATCAATAAATAATTAAAAAACAAGTGAAAAGAGCAATAAATAAGCTCTCTGAACGCTCGCTAGCGGTTGAATTGAACACGTGCCAAGAACCGCGTACGCACACGCTACGCGTCCCGCCCCTTGCCACGCCTCCCACGCCTTTCAAGTCGGGAAACATTGACTATATATCAAAAAGCTTCAAAAACTCAAGCTCTGAACTCTCAACATTTTGAAAGCAATCTTTTTCAATATCCTTTCGTAGATTCATGTAAGAAAAGCGATCATCGAAAAACAACGAGATAAATGATTTTCCATTTTCGGTAAACCGTAAATGAAATTCTTTAGAGTAATACTTCATGAAACAGCTATAACCTTGAAAAATATTTTCTCTGAAGACTTCAATTAGGTTGTTTCATTTTTCGATCTTTTGAAGATCATCTCTACCTGAACTCGTGGGTATTTTGCATTGGGACGTCGGCCTCGAGGTACTCGACTTGCCGCCAGGAGATTCTCAATAGAAAACGGACATTTTTCTCTCGGCTGCAAACCGTTCAATATATTATCAGAAGAAGAAGAAAAAGCATGGACATAACTTTATCAACATGTCTTCTACACACCGGAGCCCCTAAATTTCTGAATATAAACTTACCAATGAGCAAGTTGAGTCAAAAAAAACCTTTTCTTTTAGAAAAATTTGCCGAAGTTATTGCAACTCAAATCTGTAGAAAAAAAACAACGAAATTTTATATAGTCAATGTTTCCCGACTTGAAAGGCGAGGGAGGCGTGGCAAGGGGCGGGGCGCGTAGCGTGTGCGTACGCGGTTCTTGGCACGTGTTCAATTCAAGCGCTAGCGAGCATTCAGAGAGCTTTTTTTATCGCTCTTTTCACTTCTTTTTTAATTATTTATTGATTATGTTCATGTGTGCTTCAAAAAAATAGAAGAAAAATAAAAAAAGAGCGGTTGCCGAGCTTTTTTTAAATAGTCGGCGGCGATTGAATTGAACTGGCGCCAAGAACCGCGTACGCACACGCTACGCGTCCCGCCCCTTGCCCCGCCTCCCTCGCCTTTCAAGTCGGGAAACATTGACTATAAATCCTTTGTTATTGAAAGCATCGATATAGAACAAAAGACGATTATATGCAAGAATAAGTAATGCTCGGGGATCGGAAGATATCCCACCTTTTCGGATTCCACCAGGGAGTCCAATTCGACTGCGGGACCGTTTTTCGATTGCTCTCTTTTCCGCCATTTTGCTCTCCGATTTTGAAACCAAACCTGGAAAAGGCCTGGATAAATTCAACGGCAAAAAAAGAGATGATTTTCTCAATAATAACGAGGATCTTTCCAAGATTGACACTATTTTGAAAAAATTTTTCCATATTCTCTGAAGTCGCAGTCGATAACTTTTGTTCGTGATTTTCAGTAGGTACACTCTACATTCTACATTCGAGCAGTTCTGCAAATTGTAGACTTAATTGAACTCAATAAGCTGAAGAAAATAAAAAAATATAATCAAATACATGATTTTATGAAGATTTTTTTCTTCAAGACATAAAGTTTTTTTGAATTCACTCTTTCTGTGGTTTGAGGAGATTACCGTATTCGAAAATGCTTTCGCAGGGAACGCGAGGTCGTAAAGGGAATTGGAGAAATACTGGGGCCAATCCTTCAAAAATCCTCGGTTTCAAACAAATTTTTGGCTCTTCTTGCCCAAATAACATTCCGCCAACGAAATTTTTTTCTCGTGGACTACGGTAGCCAAGCTCAACTTCTGATCAAAAAATGACGTCTTTCATTCAATTATAGGTGCTCAACAGAGGGAATTCCGACAGCTTAAACGACAAGATGAGGAAAACATAAAGTACTTGATTTCTTGATGTCAATTGAGACAAACATTGGAAAAACAAAACCAAAAACTTTTTCCAGTTTAGAAAGAAGGGAGAGGAGGATTTACTGAGTTTACCTGGCCCATATATATTTTAGAAAAAAAAACTATATAAAGTGATCAAACCCTGGAACCACAATTAGCTAGAGTAACAGGTATGTTTCTTTTTACCTGGACGCGACTTTCGAGCAGATCGAGGCGCATGGCTAGGGCTTCCCTCATGAAGACGTCAGGGTAGTGGCTGGCCTCAAACGCGTTCTCCAGCTCTTCCAATTGCCAGCCTGAGCCTCGTGTTCGTTAAAAATCGAATCCACCGATGAAAACAAGTAAAATATTTTTTTTTCTGTTATAGTCCTGTATCCGTTAAAGCTACTCAATTGTGACGTTCGAAATGTTTTCTTATGTTTGTTCAAACTCTCTCTTCAAACGTTTAGATGAGAATCTGGTTTTTTTTCCTGTCCAACTTTCAAGTTTTTGATGTAGGAATTTATGAAGTTCACGTTTAACACAAAATCGGATCAGAAACCAATACTGTCAATTCCGAGAAATTCAAATATCTAAAAGTAGGAATTTTCAAACGTAACAACTTCAATAAATCTACATCAAAGAGAAATTGGAGATAACGAAAAAAAATTATAAATGAGTTAATATTATTTCAGTATTCAATCTTTCAAGATAAGCTTGAGATTTCTGTGATCAAGAATAGATGCCATGAAAGATGAAGAAACGAGATTCAAAAGAAAGTTCTTCAAGTCGTTTCAAGATTTTTCTGCTTAAAATTTAGATCATTTGGTTGGGTCGGCTCAGGGATGAATACCATTGTCAAATACCTGTTTTCATGTTGCTCAACAAAGACTTTGTGCTTTTCTAAAAATGGCCACTGTTATCTTATCTTATTCAAACAAAAATCCACAACTGAAGAGCAACTTGAAATGAAAATTTTGACTATTCCTTTTCTTTTGCTTGTTTAAAACTCTTTTTTTCATTCCGTGAATTTCTTCTATGATTATTTTGAGGCCACCACCAAGAGCACCATCTGTGGGCTCCAGCTACAAAATCTGCTATTTTCTGAACTCTTCATGGGGCAACTAGATCAATTGCGCGCAGAAAAACAAAGAGATCCTTTCGAAGTTTTCCCTTCATTTTTAAACTTCTATTTTTCTGAAGGCGGTTGTTCGATATAGCCTGAGAAATTATTGTTCACCGCCTAGTTTGTTACATTCATGACTAGAACAAGTAAAAGATATTGATTGATTGATTTATCGAAGCTTCCAGTTTCAGGTAGTATAACCTGTAAAGTTGGTTCGTGTCCGTCGTCGTTTGGCGATAGTAATAGGGTCAGAGCTCTCGTCTGAAAACTAACGATCTGTCGATTCAGGTGTCTGAACAGACCTGTGAATGCGTCGACTTCGTCCTCGAACTCTTCTGGAGACGGGGTGAGGTCTCTGGACGACGTCGTACACTTCTCTGGTGAGATGTTCTCAGCCGGCGGCGTCACGAAGCCTGGAAAGAGCAAACAACGTTCTGAAACTCTGATTTTCGAACCTCCACTACTGAATTGCTTCCAGTACTCGTTCCACACGCTGTTGATCATCAGTTCCTAGAAAATTGTGATAACTATAACAAGAAAGGTAATAGAATTCTCTTCAAACTCTTCAGAGCTTGAAAAAAAAAAGAAGGAAAGAGCCGAAATGAAAAGCTGCGTACCATGATCCAATCGAGGGTAGGACGGCAGCCGAGCCGACGAGCCAATCGCAGAAAATGGGCGGAGTCAAGACGCGGAGCCCGATGGGCCAATTAACATGCTAATATGACGTGATTCAGCCCAAGGGAGCAACTCCGCCAACTTTTGCAACAAGTACTCCCAAACGACTTCTTTCTCATTTAGAACTCTATTTTTACGGCTTTTTTTCTGAAAATTATTGTCCATGTACTTCGGAAGCAGGAAAAAGTTGATAAGTGAGGCTTCGAATCCCAATTTTGAACTGTTGAAAAGTAGAGGAATAAAATAGAAATAAGTTTATCGAATAGTTCTAACTGTAAATGGAGTTCCAAACATCCGATTGTTCTCTAAGAAAAATGGTCAGGATACTGTAAAGCATTACAAAAGTTTTCCTTATACCTTCTATTTGACTGGCTTTTCGAAACTTTCCTCATGTGAACACAACTTTTCCTTTTAGCTTCAAACCCATTATCAATAGCATAGAAACGGGTATTTTTCAATAGTGATATTTTTATTCTTCAGGAAGATTTTACTCCGAAGCAAAACACCAACCGAATTTCACAAATCTAGTGCGAAGCTACTATTCAACTGCTTACTGTAACTAAAAGTCAATTATTTACCATTTACTCAAGCTGCAGCTCCCGAATAAATGAGGCGGAAATAATAATTAGGAATTGGATCGGCGTTTGGCCAAAAATTTCACGAAATGGAATACGAGCGGCTAATTTCGATGCATTCGATTATGGCCCATTGCTTCGGTGACCAAATATGAAATTTCAACGCAAATATGATGAGCTAGATGCGAAAAGCGTCGAAGTCTTGTTCAGTTCGAAAGGATGCACAACCAGAACTCCGTAGATAGAACCAATTTCTCATTGTGATTGGTTATTTATCTGGCGAAAGCTCTGAGGCACTCAATGTACAGACTGCCTCCGCAAGATCCTAAGTCAGCCAGACCTAGAATGTTAAACTGTTGCGCAACAGCAGAACGCCTGGAGAACATGTGGTGCGCGCTGGAGAACGTCCTCATGAACCATACAGACTCGAAATTAAGTAGACTTTGAAGTATCTTTCATCCTGTTTAAATCGAGTTCGATGGTTCATGGTTAATTTATAACAGCTTGTACGTCTTTTCAAAGACGCAGATGACTCAAAAAGGATCCCCCTTATTTGTATGAAATAGGCTCCTGATTCTTCAAACACCTCTGCAAAATGTCTTTAAGAGACCAATATTCAAGCCTAAAATGATTCCAAAAACTGAGAGTCAATAAAATTCACCGCGAAGACAGAATAAAACAATAGGATCCCATAAAACATTCGCAATTACTAGAGCGACCCAATTACCAGCGCCAGCGTTTTTTGGCAACAAAAACCGTGTTGACATATTGGTAGGTTTTCGCGCATTATGCAAATTTGGGCAGTCGCAACACCGAGTGCGTGAGCATAAGATTTATTATCTCGCTGACAGCTGACAATTCACGGATCCATTACCATGGTGCCTCTTGGGATCTGTTTGGCTTCACACGATCATTGCATCAGCACTCTGCGATTCATCATCTGATTTGTATGTGGGAGGTGAACTGTTGCAGCTTCTGCGGAATCGTCTCGTTCCCAACCGAGCCTCATATTCATGGTCAAGCAATGAACAAAAACTTAGGGGTTTGTTCCGTTTCTCCAATGAACACGCCGTTGGGATTTTCCGTAAAACATTATATACCCTAGTTTATATGTTTTCCAAACGCAGTCCTGGTCACTGTCGGCTAAAATACTCAAAACAAATCACGCTCTGACCGAGAAAAACTTGAGTTTTAGTGGGAGGAAGATAAAAGAAGGACGAGTCTGGAAAGCAATCATATCCAGCGAGATCATGTCCACAGATAGCGTCGTTCAAATGTTTTATCCCGAAATGAAGGCTTGCTCGAGGCAGCCGATTATTACATAACGCGACGGCAATTCGAATCCCCAGTGGCCGCCGTCACTTTCGTCGCTTAAACAATCGAGATGTAACTCTCAAAATGCACAAATCTCAAGAAATGCTATAGCCGCCGGACGATGAAGGGCGATATTTGAAGTTGAACCTTTCAAATTTCATCCACTATGGAAATGGAAATCGTTCCACAATATCAATCCACCCGATACATTTCAAATTTTTAACTTAACTCATTCTATAAACTTTTCAAGTTATCACCTCAGTTTTTAAGCCTCCTTTCTAGCATTAACAAAATCGCTGATTTCATTAAATTCGGAAGATAGAAACCTTCGATCTCTTCAGGGAATATAGCTTAATACATTAAAAAAAAGTCAAAGTATCTGGCAACAACCCTTTAAAGCAATCTTCGTGAGAAACTTATGAAACTTTTAATTTTGGTTCTATGAGCTCCCTCGATTCACCACAAAAAGGTAAAGATGATAGATTTTTTTTAAAGCTGCAGTATAATCATATTTTGTGAAATCTTCAATTTTATCCTTTAAACCTCTGAACGAAATAGAAATTTTTAATGCGAGTTTTTTTACATAGTAGTTTCGAAAGGTCACTCGAATAAGTCGTCCAGAAAGTCGTCGATGTCTTCATCAACCGTTCTTTCCACGTCTTGTACGACTGGAGCCTCCCAAATATCGGCAGAAACAGATTCTGTTGGTTTTCCTGCTGAAACAAATATTCTTATTTTAAATTACTTATCGACTCTGGAACAAAACGAGTGTTAAGACCCTTCAAGGAAATATTGAGAAACGTATAGGATTTGGGAAAATTTATTTAATTAAAACGCTAAAGAAGAAATAACCTACCTTTTTCGTTGGAAATTTGTGGTTCTTCCTTTTTTGGGCTTTTTTCTCGCTCCGTGTCTTTCGGCGAATCTTTTCGCTTGGAGCCCCATTTTTTCGAAGATTTCTTCTCAACTCTTCTCTTTGTCGAGCTGTAGTTGAGCATCTCCGAACACTGCGGGCATAACCGCACCTTCACTAGTGCGTTTTTTCGCTCTCCATTTTCAACGTAACCAAAGTTGACCTAAAAGAAATTATTTTTGAAACATTTCATAACCAGTTTGAAAACTTTATTTGAGGAAATTAACATATCCTTCCAATCTAGTTTTAAGAAACAGAAAATAAAAACAGAATCGCCCGGCGAGAGCAACCACTTTTTGGGTTGTATCCATTTAAAAAGTAACATTCAGACGATCCTAATTTTTTTAATCTCCCCGAGTTTTTTTATTTTTTTATTTCAGTATCTTCGAAAAAAAAGTGAAAGAAGTGGAAAAAAACGAATAAAAAGTATCGAATAAAATTTTATGATGCTTGTTGGAGAACACCATCAAAACTGTCATGAAAAATATTTTTGAACCGATAAAAAAAATAGTAAAAATCGCGATGAAATAGTTTTAAAACTCAAAAACTTACTTCCCAGCTTCTCAAATCGATCGAGTCTTTGCACTTTTTATTGCCACACTCGAACTGCCCCTTAAAGACAAATTAATACCGAATAAACAATTTATTAAACCTTTCCTTCTCGAACTTCTTTTTCCGTCCTCCATCGCATGGCAACCTTATTCTTTTTAAAGTAAGTTAAGTCAACAATGCAATACTCTGTTGAAAATATGATTTAAGAACTTTTCTTCTCGAAAGTCTGACCTTTGAATAACTTATCGTAGTATTTCTTGGCCATTCTTGCTTCCCAGCTGTCCGAAGTTCTGGATTCATCTTCTTCAGACCACAAAAAGCGATGATTATCCTCAAACAATTCTTTCGGAGATTCGAAATTTCCAATAAATACCTTTAACACATCGTAATCTGTTCTTTCATGTGAAGTCGATGGTTGTAAAAGTTTGGTCGATCCAGGAAAAGAAAGATAGTACATGTTAATTATTTCTTTGTGGCGCTGATAGGCGTTTAACGTCATGAGGCGGGACATCTGCCTGATTCGCTATTAAACACAGAACAGCTTTTTTATAATACCTGTGAGCTCTGCCATGTTCGTCTTGGAACCAATGCTTGCCTTCACTTCTTTTTGGCTTCGGGGCCTTAAAAACTAGTTATTTAATAAACCGAAAACTAACAACCTCTCCAGAATACTCTTTTTCGAGAAAATCTGTTCTTTTACGTTTTCTCTCGGCGTCACTTTCGGCATCAAATTCCGATCTCAAATCGTCAATTCCCGTATTTGGATTCCTCTTCACTTTATCGAAAAAATCCATCTAGAAAACTTTTTTAGAACTGAAGCAAACTTTAATCAAAGAGTAAAGAAAATAGACGCCATTATAGATAGCACTCCCAAAAGTCTCCTCTTGGCGCATTCCGCGTGCGTGCGCGCGCCAATTCAAATTTCGTCTCTTGGACTAGATTTACAGGCTTCCAGTATATGGTTCTTTTTTTGTATAATTTTTTTCTTACTTATTCATTTCCAGTTTTTTTATTTTTATTTAATATTGACTCATTTAGGGAATCTAACTTTATTTAAGAAAGTTTTTTTCTTGTTTTAGCGCCAATTCAAATTTTTCGCCTTCACTCACTTGCACAGGCGAATGGGGAAGGTACCATAATGTGCCCACAAATATACCTCTTAAAAAAAGAATCTTGAATATTCCATAATATGTCCATCGTGAGACGTCGAGCATAAATTTTTAGCTCTAGCTGACCAGGGAATGGTGTCTAGTCGCAGTTGGATTTCAGAATGAGACCCAGTCCACTAAATGAAGTTTTTTTCATGCTGTTTCCAAATCTGTTCTCAAAAAAATGCCGCGGAGGTCCGTGAAAAAAAGTTTTTTTGGAAAAAGTTTTTTTGAGCGGAGATACGATTTTTTTCAAAGCTCCTCGCATGATAAGGAAATTTGCTGCTGAAAATTCATTCTTCGTTTCTCATGAGCGAATAGAGAACAACGTGTACAGCTTATACAAATTTCAAAGGAAGTCTGAAAACAGAATGAATAAAAAAATTAGAAAAACCGAAATGACTAAAAAAATAATAATAATAAAAAAACCTGGGAAGCATTTCCAGGCTACTCGGTAGCAATCAAAAAAATTTCAGGTACTCTGCCCGTATATCCAGTTATCATAGATATGATACCCGTGTAAAATTAATTGGAAGTTTTTTTATGCAAGAAAAATTATTCAAAAAGAACCATATACTGGAAGCCTGTAAATCTAGTTCAAGAGACGAAATTTGAATTGGCGCGCGCACGCACGCGGAATGCGCCAAGAGGAGACTTTTGGGAGTGCTATCTATAATGGCGTCTAAAGAAAATATTTTAAATGTGAGTATGCGCTTTAAAAGGTAGCAATTGAAAAATCGTTTTGAAAAAGAAAACGCGAAGGCAGAAAAAGGATTTTAAGATTATCCATTTCATAACGGTTATATACTATTAAATTTAATTTCAAAATTAGCCAATTTTCTTTTTGCCTCTAAGCAGCATCGCAAAAAATGGTCGATGCTTGGATGTCTGGAAAGAAGGCTCTTTTTTCGAGTTTCCTCTGGAGTTTTCCTCTTATATGTGAATCTATGAAAATCTATCCCCATTTGATCATATTGATTCGATTGATTATACTTCAGTTCGTTCACCGTTTGCTTGAGAAAGTTTTCAATGAGGCTTTGCAAACCGCTTGGTCTTGACATGATCCAATGTTACCAAAAGAATATGTAAGAACAAAAAAGGGTTCCTGTATATTTTTTGCAAGCTAGCGGTAAATAAACCATGCAAAAAAAAAACTGATTATTTTGCGCATTCCTTATGCTTTCATAATTAAACGCAGTGTTACAAACCTTGCACATGTCTTTCGCCTCTCACGTCATTTTCTTCGATAAAAATTCATTAGGTTATAAATTTAATGGCGTGATCAATCGAAAAACCCTCGAAAGTCTCGAAGTTCGAGAAATATAAGAAACGATAATTTAAGAAAAAAATTTTCATTTTTTCAAAACATGTTTGTTAACAATCAGATGACTTTTTTTGAACCACCGCCTTTTTTTCATTGAAAGCGCCATTATGCGCAATCAAAAATTTAAAACCGTTGTTTCATATTTGAAACTACAATAGTACAATATTAATTAATAGATGTAAATGAAAAAAAATCTGAAAAGTGAAAGAGACGCACTGCGATGGGCCCGTTACAGTAAGGTCAGTGTTGGATGTGCCTTTAAGTTTGCCAGTGCCAGTGACGATCGCGCGATCCAGCTGTCTTTTGAACTCTCTTTTTTTGTGTGAGGTCTCTTTTTTAATTTTTACTGTAATGATCCCGTTTGCAGATAATTGAAAATTGTTACAAGTTTATATTGAATTTTTCTCAGTTAGTTTTACGATTTATTCGTAATTTTTTTGAATTTGTAGTTAATCTTCCATCAAAAGATATCGTTCAGTGATATCTTCGATCTATACCGTCTGTATGGCTAATAAATCACTAGCTTGAGGCTGTACGCAACGAACATTCCTACAAGATTATCGTAACGATGTATAAAAAGGCTTATACCTTTTTGTAGAAGTTTTTGTTTCAAGCTAACGACGAATGAAGCTGTTTTTTCTCTCGGTTCATGTCGCATTAAAAAAAAGCCTGTAACCTATTTTCATAGACGCTAAAGCTTTGCGTCTTTTTTTTTTTGAATGCCTATTTGAAATCTCACTATAGATGCATTTGAATTGTTCGAACAACTCAGATCAGCACCTCCTAACTTTTCCCATTTTAAAAGGTTTAGAAAGACGTATAAATTTCGAATCACGTTTTCCATGCTGATAGCAAAATATATCCTTTTCCGAAAGTTCGTTATAGAACATTCGTCTACTGCCCAGTATATCAATATCAAATTCTTATCACAATGCCTGGCTGCTGTTCTTATCAAACTTTCACGTGTCCCAGAGTGGCAGGCCTTAGAAGGGAAAATGAGCTGCCTTCAATCCTAACAGCAGTGATAGTGCATCAATTCTCTCAATTAACATGCCTTTTTTTTGAGACATGAGCAGAGACTTCATCCTCTCACCTAGTCACATTTCTCTTTTTTCATTTCAGTGCTCCAAATTTATCAATTTTTCAACCAACTTCATTATATTCTGACGGATTCTGATAATCATTAGTTAACGTTCCTCTCTAATTCTTTTGCAAACGGAAAGGCTGACTGACTGGTTTTTGTGTGTCTCCTGTGTGTGTGCGCGATTGACCTACCCTGTGACCAGCACGGATGGAGGGCAAGCAAAGTTTGCCTGTGTGTCCCTGACCTTTCCTTCTTCCACTCCTCTTTTTTGTCGATATCGCGATCGCAGAGACAGCATAAACATTCATCGCGCCCACATTTCTCGAATCACATTCTTCGATCGCTCGTTTTCTCGACTCTAAAAATTCTTTTTATCAGCCAAACTTTTCAGGTATCGCTTGAACGAACTGAAGAGTTCGATTTCAAGTATAGGACAACCTTGCGGACGGACGGAAACAGGCCTGGAACAGCCCTTCTTCGACAAACACGACAATGGAAAACGGAATGGACGCACATATGAATGGTATGATTTTGTGAAAATTGATATAACTGTAGGTAATCTTCAATTACCATTAATGAGGCGATTTTTTATTGATTTTTTTTGAATTCACTTGAAAATCTTTGTCTGCATGGGCTTGTGATTTTTTTCAAGTTTCTTATAGGCTGCATCAATGTTCCTCATAGTTACCATCTAATGACTTTTTCAATAGATATGATTTTTTTGAAAATTTGGACCTTGAAAAGTTTGAGCAATTAACACTTATGAGTGAGATTCCAAGTAGATCAAACTGGTTTATAAATATTTTTAAAGATAAAAAACATAGAATATCTTCATTGCTATTGAAAAAAATCTTTTTGATTTACGTTGTAAGGATTTTTTTTTTTCAAATCAATCTGTGAGAAAAGTTAAAATTTTGAAGGAGAAACAAACGGCCATGGATCTGCGGTGAACGGAGCTGAGAACGTCAATGGCGTTGTCCAAATGGACTACAACACTGATTTCCCGACCCTTCCTGATGCACCGGCGACTACCGCGGCAATCCATGTGCCGAAGAAGCCGGCCACCGTCTGGAAACGCCCCAATCTGGCTGCCAAGGCGGTAACGATCACGTTCCGCCTGGCATCGGATGAGCGCTCCAACAAGGTCAAAAGCTTTGGCAACACGAGCGAGGAACACAAGAAGGCCCAAAATATCGCTTCTCAAACCGGTAAGAAGATATAACTTTGCCAGCTCTAGAAAACGGTCGAATTGACGCAAATCGTTTATATCCACTCAAAAAGGATTTCTTTTACTCAAATTGTTTTCATACAAAAATTTCAATCAACTTTGGTGCTCTGAAATCATATTGTATCAAAAATTTTAATGTCTGCTTTCTTGTTTTTGTGAGAAAAAGTTGGCAAAAACGCTTCTATGTATTCACTCAATAATTGAACTTGGAATATCTTCATGGTTTTTACTTAACGCACTTCTCGCCCACGTATAAAAAAGCTTTGTAAAACTTCTGGTGAAAGAGTCTGTTTAGAATTTTCTGTCTCATGTTTTGAATAATTCATGATTTTAGGAACAAGAATCGAATTGAGTGAGTCGAAGGACGGAGAATTGACGGTTGTGGTGAAGGGAGACCGTGCTAAAGTCGAAGATGCGAGAGCTAGGTTGGTCCGTGACCTGCAGACCCAAGCCACGCGAGAACTTGACATTCCTAAAGACCACCATCGTCATCTCATTGGAAAGGTTTTTGAAAAATTCAAGATCAAAATCTAAAAAAAGTGGTTTGATATAGGAGGGAGGTCTTTTGCGGCAACTCGAGCAAGAAACAAACTGCCGCATCGTGATCCCCGGTCGTGACACCGACTCGCAGACCATCAAGATCACTGGACCTCGCGAAGGAATCGAGCGAGCTGTTGCCCACATTAAATCAGTTTCGGACAGAGAGGTTTACAAAATTTGATAGTGCTAACGATTCTTATAACAGTGTTTCAGTCAAAGTTGGCTACTGAGCATATCCATTGTTCGAAGCAACTTTACCCCTTCATTCGCGGACCTTTCAATGAGAATGTGGATCGTTTGACCAGCGAAACTGGCGCAAAAATCAACATTCCTCCCCCTTCAGCTAATAACGAGGTGCTTATTTTTTCATTTCATTTCAAGTGTTTATTCGCCATTCCGCAATCAGCACGACAAATACAAAAAAAATAAAACATCAAAACAATCAAATAAATCTAACAGCTGATCTGTGGAAACGGCTGGAGGAACGGCTTATAAAAATCTATTTTTTTTTTTTCAAGTTTTTTGATATCAAAAAATTATTTATCTAAAATTTTAGGTTATTGTGATCACGGGAGAGAAGGAAGGCGTTCTCCGCGCTGCAGCTGAAATCAAGAAAATCATTCAATCGAAGAAGGACGTGACCAGCATCACTTTTCAAATTGCCCGCACTCAGCATCGCTACATCATCGGTCAGCAGCGCAGCGGCATTCACGAAATCCTCAAGCAGACCGGAGTTGTCGTCGAGGTTTTCCGATCTTTGTGATTTTTCTTTGTTATTAATATGTTTACAGGTTCCCAGCGAGGAGTCCAACTCTGACATGATCACGTTGATCGGTGAGGCGAACAAGTTGGCCACTGCCCTGCCTCTTGTCGTTGAGAGAGCCAGTTCCGTCATAACTCAGCAGATTCCTGCCCCTACTTGGCTTCACAAGCACCTCATCGGACCAAAAGGGGCTACTCTCGCGGTTCGTCTTATTTCCGATAATCTCGAAACGAAGACTGCTACAGAGCATTGTTCCCAATCGTGCAAATGTACAAATCGACTTTGACGACAAGGGAATCATTTTCTTCGAAGGCGCACCACAAGAAGTCAAGGTTTTCATTGACTGATTCTTGCATTCACTATGGTATTATCTTTAAAGGAGGCCCAAAACGCTCTTGCGGCCCAAGTCGCCCGTCTGCAATGTGAAATGGCCATTGAAAAAGTCAAAGTTCACCCGAGTCTCCACCGTCATGTCATCGGTCGTGGAGGATCATTGAGTATCTTATTTTGCTAAGTCATTCGAATTTTTTTTTCGTTTTCAGTTTCGAAAATCAAGGATCAAACCGGCGTGCAGATTAACATTCCCAATGAGAACACCAACTCCGACGAAATTGTGGTCGAAGGAAAGAAAGAAGGCGTAACGAAGGCCGTTGCCGAAATAAAGGCGATAGCTACAAAGATTGTGAGTTTTTTCTTTTTCTCCATAATGGAAATATTTTACTTATTTTGTATGTTAATTATGCATAGATGTAAAAATGTCAAGCGTTTTTTTTTAGGAGAATGAAAAATCTCGCGACATCATTGTTCCTCAACGTCTTCACAAGCTCATAATTGGAGCAAAGGGAGAGAAACTGCTGAAGGTCCGCGACGCTCACCCGAATGTTTCGGTGGTGTTCCCTGATCCGAAAGAGAAGTCGGACATCATCAACATCCGCGGTGAAAAAACTGAAGTCGATGCTGTCTACAAGAAGCTCTCCGCGATGGCTAAGGAACTGGTTTGTTGCCAAAAATCTAGTTAATCGGTTGATTTTAATAATTTAGGCTGAAAGCAACCATCAGCAGACAGTTGCAGTGTTCAAAGAGTTCCTGAAGCACATCATCGGCAAGGGAGGAGCCACGATCCGAAAAATCCGCGATGAGACTGAAACTCGTATTGATCTACCGGAAATCGGCTCTGGAGAGGACAAGATCCTGGTCACCGGAAAGCAGGAGAACGTCGCGAAGGCTGTCCAACAGCTCAATAAGATTCAAGAAGAGCTGGCGAGCATCGTAGAGAAAGTCTTGGAAATCCCGCAGAAAGTTCAAGCCAGACTACTTGGCAACGGTCGTCGTTTGATCTTCAACATTGAAGAGGAATGCGGAGGCGTTCACATTCGCTTCCCCGCAGAAAAGTCGGACTCCACCAAGGTCACTGTTCGCGGCCCGACTGATGACGTCGACAAAGCAGTCAAGCTTCTGACGGCTCTCGCCAAGGACAAGGAGCAGAATTTGTTGGAAGAAACCGTCAAGGCCAAACCCGAGTTCCATCGTTTCCTAATTGGAAAAGGAGGCGCCAAGATCAGCAAGATTCGCGAAAACTTCGATGTTCGTGTTATGTTCCCGCGAGAATCAGACATTGACAAGGACCTGATCCACCTGCTCGGAAAGAAGGAAGACGTTTTGAAGGTTAAAGCAGAACTAGAAGAGGCGATCCGGCAACTGGAGGAAACCGTCGAGCAGAAGATCGACATCGATCCCAAGCACCATCGTCATTTCCTCTCTCATTCGGCCTCAGTTGTCAGAGAGATCCAGGAGCAGAATGGAGGCGTCATTATTTCGTTCCCCAACCGACAGGCCGAAAGTTCGGCTGTGACCTTGAAAGGCTCGAAGCAATGCGTGGAATCTGCGAAGGCGAGACTAGAGGAGATTGTTGAGGACATGGAGAAACAGGTGCTACTTTCACTTCATTTTGTCTATTATTTCTATGAATTTTCAAAGTGGAAAGTTAATTTTTGCAGGTGCGAATTCAAGTCTCAATTCCTGCCCAGCATCACCGTTCTCTTCTTTCTGGACGTGGTCAGAAAATCCACGAGATTCAATCTCGCTTCAACGTCCAGATACGGTTCCCGGAGCGTAGAGATGAGAGTACTGATGACGAGGAAGCTAACTTGGTCTCCATCTCTGGAAGAGACACCAAGGTTTGTCGTCTTTTCCGTCTTCATTGGGCATAATCTATCATTCTTCTTAAGGTCGAAGAAGCCAAGGAAGCGTTGCTTGCTCTGGTCCCCATCTCGCGCTCTATCGATATCCCAGTCGATATGCATCGTTCCTTGATTGGTCGTGGAGGAGAATCGGTATTGTTGCAATTTTTGTGCGATGTGAATTTATTTGTTCATAGGTCCGCAAGCTCATGCAAGATTATGATGTTAACGTGGCGATTCCCAAGGACAACCAATCGACAGAGATTGTGGTGACTGGCCAGGCCGACAACGTTGAATCAGCCCTTGAAGCTCTCCGCGAAAAGTTGGCCGAATACGAACTTCAGGCCGAAGACAGAGTAAGAAAACACTTTTATTCAGTCATTAAAGATTGCTGTTTGCAGAAGTTGAAGGCCTTCCAACTCACGATCGATATTCCAAACGAATATCACACCAAAGTGATCGGCGCTCGTGGAGCTACCGTCAACGCCCTCCGTGAGAAGTACGGTGTGCAGATTAGCCTGCCACGCGGAGAAGAAAAGAGCGACCAAATCATCATTCAAGGTCTTTTTTTCTGAAAAAATAGTAAAAGAATATATAACTTCTTTTTAAAAAAAGTTTTTGTCAGTGATGGCTGACTCTCCTTTGCAGATTCTGACATTTTTTTCCTTTAGATTCTCATTTTCTCTATAAATAAAATTCTTTAATAAAGCTGGCATATTCAACTTGGGAGAGGTTTCAAGGGAAAATATTTTCCTTTTTATGTAAACACTGAAAAGAAAAATACTTTTGAAATTCAGGTGATTACTAGGTCTTACTGAAGACGCTCTGCTAAAATATTCACAGAATCTTGCTTTCAATCGACTCAGTTACTAAACTTGTAGGATACGAGGAAAAGGCCCGCGAATGTGCTGCCGAAATCGAAGGAATGATTTCGGAACTCCGTTCGCTCTTCACACAAGACATCAGCCTCGACGCTCGCTTCCATCCCCGCCTTATCGGTGCTCGCGGAAAGAACCTCAAAAAGGTAGTTTTGATGATGCCACGTTCAATGTGAAAAAATGGCGCAGAGAAACAGATTTTTACTGTGGAAACTATTTATTTTTAGATCTGTGCTTTTTTTCATATTGAAAACGGCCTTTTTATTTTAAAAAAACTTTTCTTTACAGGTTATGGAAGACTACCGTGTCGAAATCCGTCTTCCACGCGGCGGGGCTGAAGACCCGAACTTGGTAGTTGTATCAGGAAAGGACGAGAACGACGTCTACGACTGCATTGACTATCTCCGCGCACAGGAAGAGGAATATCTGCTCGAGTCTGTGGAGAGAGTGAGTAAAATTGTAATTGTTTTTCTTTTGATAAACGACATTATCGTAAAGTTAGAGAGATCAATGGTTTCCACATATTGATAAAGTTCACTATAAAATATGTTTCAATGAGAAGTATAACAAACAGGTAAAAAGATATGTTTATGTTGAATATTTGATTTATTTTTTGCAGACTCAATATCTCTCTCCACGTCACCAGGACAATCGCTCGGCTCCTGCTCCGTCTACCGTGCAGATCAGCGGTGCCCCATGGCAACTCGACATTGGCAGCTCGGAGCAGTTCCCAGATATGGGAGCTTCGACCGCTCAGGCCGGCGCTGTCGGTGGAGCCTGGGGATCTGGCCGTCGCTGGTAATCAACTCCAACTCTTTCTTCCAGGTATTTTCACTTTTTCTTGTATTGTTTGAAAAAAAGATTTCCAAATTCGATTTGAAAATGAGCTCAGCAAGTTCAGCTTGTTATTTTTCAATGTATTTTCCTTTAAAAACAAAGGTCCAGGTTATTGAAATCTTCTCAAATTAGTTTGTGCCTAACCTTCACATTATTTTTTCTTGGAACTTAGGGTTTTTAACTGCTTGACCCAACTTGCTTCAACGTTTTTTTGGCTCTATGGCAAATAATTTTTTTCAATATCGAAAAGGCTGAATATATTTGAACTTCTGATTAAAGAAATTTTTCCAATTAAAGGTTTGAAAAAAACGGAATTTCAATTTTTCAGCAACGCACCTGACAACGCCACCATCTTCATTGTTCCTACGGCCTCCACTTGGGTTTTTGGGTTAATTATTGTTAAACTTGTTCACAATAATCCGTGGTGACCTGACCAATTTTCACGTTTTATCTTCTTTTTTTTTTTAAATTTTTTCAGTTCCCTATTTGTTTAATTGTCATACCAAATACGAAATGAGTGATTTGATTGTGCCTTTGATTAAATTCCGAGGAAAAACGTAGTAAGAAATTTAACTTTTATTTATTTAATTTTACCGCCCCCATGTACGTATGATTACTGTTGTTTTTAACGGGAATTCGTTGTTCAGAAGTCACGGCTGCAACTTGATGTGTGATTTAACTCCTTTCATGTAATTTAAATTAATGTTCCAGAGATTTTTAAGAGGACTAATAGAGTAATTTGTTTTCTTTTCTTTTTGGTTGGCGTTGGATTGTCGTTTTATCTTGATCAGAAGTAAACCTGTTGCTCGAACTCGTTTTTAAGTTCACAAACGTCATGAAGCGAGACATATTTGGCTGGTAGGAGGACACGATGAAACGTTGTTGTAGATGGACAACGAGTCTCCTTGGACAACAGTCCTTCTCGTTGGATCCGCGTTGATGGCCCTGAAAGCGGCGCTGATTCCAGCTTATGTGTCCACGGATTTTGAGGTTTCCTTCTCGGAAAGTTCCGATAAAGAGTATATAATCTCTTTATGCGTGAAAGACTCGAAGAAGAAATTTTTATGGAAATTTCTCCATATAATTAAAGTAATCTTCTTAAAAGAGGGGCAAATGGAATTATTGAAAGCTGGAAATTTGAGCGCTTTTTTTTCCTCATTTCGGTTATAACGGAATTTCTTTTTCCAGCATGATTTAAATAAGAAATCTTGAAAATTCGACAGGAATCTTCAAACTACACGCAAAAATATCGTGATGGTTTGAGTCCGCAGTTAAAAATTGTGGCCTAAGCTAACACGGAGAAAGTTTTTTTGCTGAAAAAGGTATCACCAATTTTTCAAAAACCTTTCGTTATGATGTTTGAAATGCACTCCGACAGTTGAGGGACAAATTGAAATGGAGCTCAGGTTCACCGAAATTGGATGGCGGTGACGTGGAACCGGCCCCTGCGGCAGTGGTACACGGAAAACACTTCCCAGTGGACTCTCGACTATCCTCCTTTTTTCGCCTTTTTCGAACTCGGTCTCGCCAAAATCGCGTCTTTTTCAGGGTAGGCTTTCCTTTTTTCTCTCGAAGATGTTATCAGGGATACTTCAAGCTTTTTTCGAAGTCCTAATTCCATTTATGTTTGACTCTTCAGAAGTCGTGTGGGATAAGGTAGACAAAGGGGTTGTTTTCAATATTTCTGAAACTCAAATTAATTACATGTCTACTTTTATTGGAATTTTTTCTTTTCTATTCGAATCTTATTTTTAAATCTTCTTCAAATCAAAAAAAGTATAAATTAACTAATTAATATTAACTTTCATGCCATCTCTATTCTCAGGAAAATGGCTAAAAATCATTTTCCACTTTACAAAACGCAGCCTCAGGTCTAATAACTGAAGTAAGTTCACGAAAATCTTCAGTTTTCAGGCTGGGAGACGTTTTGCAAATATCCGAAAAACCCATTTTCAATGAGCGAATCCTGTTTTTCCAGCGCATTTCCGTCATGTTCACAGACATCTTCTATGTAAGTCGAATTCAATTATCATACTCTAACGCAAAAAAAAGAGTTTTTTTTTGGTAACTTTTGATTGTTGGTTCTATAGCGATTCCCTTGAAGTTTTCTCTTCGTTACTATTTTCTTGATATTTTGGATAGCCCCAAATTACTTTCAGTTGATGTCTTGTGCTCTGATTGCATTCAAATCGACTCATCTTTTCGACGGATTCCCCAGAAAACTTCAGTCTTCAGCCAGGTTCGTCCAAGCTTGAATTGCGAAGCTTTTCTCAGGCTTGAGCTCGTTTTACCAGAAAATATAACTTTTTACGAGAAGACGTCAATCACTTTCCATAGGTACTTGTTCATTTTGTATTGAAAATTTATCCAAAATAGTTGTAGGATAGAATTTTTAATGTTGAGGGCAAAGTTCGAAACTGGGCATCACATAATGAATTTGAAGAACATCATCCTCAGCGTTTGTTTTAAAATGTTAATTAAAAGGAGCCCTACAGAAAGCATTATTAAAGTTCGCTTCTCTTCTTTCTCAATACTTCAAACTTAAGTTTTTGAGCAGTGACGATTTTGAAAAAAGTATTTTCAATTTGGAACAGCTCCTAAGATACTCAAAACTGAAAGAAAGTTTGGCAACCGAAGTTCAGAAAGAGTAGCACGAACTTCAAAAGATAAACCAAGTTTTAATTCATTATGCTTGTAAGATCAAAGTCTTTCGTCAGAAATCTCGTTCTTCTCGAGTTCTGGATTGTGCTTCAGAAAGTGCTGCTTCGTCCTCCTTGCCTGCAACCCGGCCTTGTTCCTCGTCGACAGCATCCATTTTCAGTACAATTCCATGATGACGTCACTGTTTCTCGTTTCGCTTTTCTTCGTCAATAAACGACGGTTCCTTTTGGTTCGGTTTGACATTGATTTTTGTTAATTAGAAAAAATTGACATCTTGGAGTTGATCGATATATTTCAAGTACGAGCTTTTACTGGGCTTTCTCCAACTTTGAATGGTTTTCAGGGCGCCCTGTTTTTCGGCATTCTCCTCAATTTCAAGCACATCTACCTTTACTATGCCTTGGCTTACGTCACGCACTATTTGTGGAACTACTTCGAAATTGGATCGTTCTCAATTTCGTCTGTCCCCATCATGATCAGACGAGGTAGCAAATAAAATGGTAAAATTCGAAAAAATAGAGAGAAATTAGATTTTCATGAACCTCCGGCGAAGATTTCTAATTTTTGAACCATTTTTCAGACAGTATTAACATAAAAGAGATTCAACTAGAGTCTGAGTTTCAAAACGTTCATCAGTGTTTTTCTGATCGGAAATAGTTCTTGACACTTTTTGCAGTTTCGTTTTTTTTTTTCCAAAAAGTAAATGAGTTGCAGGAGTTTCGTTGGGAGTTGTTTTACTCGTTCCTTTCGCGACGTCTCTCGGTGGTTTTTTGGCGGCTGATGGACTTGTCGGATTGCAAAATATCTTGAAGAGATTATTCCCCGTTTCGAGAGGTTTCCCTTGATCTGAATTATCACAACCTGCCGTTTGTTCTTCTGAATTTTTCATACTTGCAAGCCATTCATCTCCCCAAGCGAACATATTTTTTTGATTCCTAGAAAAATTTTTCTAAAAAAATTTTTTTAAAAAAATTACGAGAACAATCGTACATTTGCCAAAAAAGAAAGCGCCTGGTCATAAGTAATCCTGCAGGTCTGACTCACGCCTTTTGGGCTCCCAATTTCTGGGCCCTCTACAATCTGACAGATCTTGTGCTCTACCGCATTTTGACCTTTTTCCGCATAGGAACCTATCCAACGCCTACGTACACATCTGGATTGGTCCAGGTTCTTTTTGATCAAAAACTCGTGAAACGTGGTTTGGGAGCAGGAATACGACCACAGCGTGCTTCCCAGCGTGTCGACCTTCGGCAGCACTACGACGGTCCTTCTGACGTCGTTGCTCGTCTTGGGACTCTGCAAGCGACGGGCAGACTTCAGCGTCCACCTCACACTTGCCGCCTACGTCTTTTTCTTTTTCGGCTATCATGTTCACGAAAAGGCGATCCTTCTGATGACGGTGCCCTTAACTGTGGCCGCATTCAAGGTTTTTAATGTTTTTTCCAGGAAAGATAAATATGAATAAATATCATAGGGCATCTTTTTTTTCAAAGTTTTTTGTAACTTCCATTTCTAATCATGGTTTCTTTTCACTGGAGCTTTCAGATTTAGCTGCACTTATATTTTCAATTAGACACTATATTCATCACTCCAAACGGCAGCCGCGTTACAAGCGGCTCATGCTTCTTTTCGGACTTTATCTTTTTTTCATTTTTCTCTTTTATTTCACCGATTTATAAAAAATCTAGAATGGCCCAATAATAGCCATATGGAATTTTCGGAAACAGTTTGTTCTAAACTACCCTGAACCACGTACCTTTTGAGTTTTTTTTTCTTCGTAAGTTTTGGAATTCCGGTTTTAAACTAAATTGAGGTTTAAGAGACCTGAAATTCGATCGAATGTAGACTTTCCTGATTGAACGATTGAAGAGCTAAAGAAAACTGTTTCTGATTTCCGAATCTCAGAACGTCGATTACGTGCCGCCGTTTGTATTTCTGTCGGTTTTGTCGTCTTTTTCGCTGTTCCCGCTGCTGTTCACGCCGTTTGAAATAATGATCAAATACTCGGTAGCCCTGTGTTATATTTCACTCGTTGTCCTACTTGCCAAGTCGGTTTCCATTTATCAGCCTGTTCTTTTCAATCAGACCTCTTTTCCAGAAAATCACTGATGCTTCCACGTACTTTCATTCTTCCAAACTGGTCACTTTTTTATTTTGCTTTTCTCACAGCTGTTGAACTATACGCCAGTTTGATTCACAACGTAGGATTTTCCTTCATGTTTGCGAATAATTATCGAGTTTTATTTTCAGTGGATCTGGTCCGGAAAATACGAATTCTTTCCTTTGATGGCGATTTCTGTTGGGAATGCACTCGGAGTCTTGTTTGGATTGATCTGGCTCTTTTTTATTTCGACGCAATCCAGATTTTCCATCCGTCGAGCCTTCGCCAAGTGGAAATGCCTTTGTGAAGAGGTCAGTTTTGTGGGCAAACTATGAGAAAATGGTTAAGCCAAGTTCATTCTTAATTTTCATTTTGCCTGTCTCAATTACCACAGATAAACTTTTTACAGATACTTTTTTGTTAAATTTTACGGTTAACAGGTTGTAACAAGCTTGTTTATTGTGTTTCCAGAGTAGTAAAATCTTTTCAATCGACTTCTAGAAAGACGGGCTAATGGGGTTGTGACGCATGCATGCAATTTTTCAGTATTTCGAGAAATCCGAGTAATTTAAGCAACTTTTAAACTACGATATCGCCTCAAGCGAAATTTTCAAGCTGTTCGATGCGTTCCACATGAAAATTTGACTCAAACTGGGGATCTCGCACACGCTAAAAATGTACCTCATCGAATTTCTTTCTGAAGAAAAAACTCTTTTTTGAAGCTATAGATATCCCAACTCCACTTCAGCAATTGATCCGCGACGGCGCGTACGGCGTGCAGGAAATAGAATCTGAAGACGACGTGAAGATCGTCGCTGGCGCAGATATTTCAGCGTCGAAGACGAGTCCCAACTACGCTATCGTGGCTCTTTCCGTCTTCTCTTATCCCCGACTCGAGGTCGTTTTTTTGGTTTTTGAAGTGGCGAATCGTGTATTCGATATGATTATCCACTGAAAATTTCTCAAGTTTTTGAATTTAACACGGTTAGATTTTCTAGTTCTGCCATTGCACAGGCTCGAGGCGGGACCAGCCAATCAGAATCTTTGAGTTTGAGAGAAAAAAAAAAAGTAAAATTGTGATATATCAAGCAACAAAGAAGTACTGACTTAGGTTTTTCAGCACTTGAAGACGTTGTCAGAGACTGTGGTGCTCACGACGCCATATTTCCCAGGATTCTTGGCTCTTCGAGAATCCGCGGCTATCGTCGACGTCATCAAGCACGTCATCGCTTCGAATCCCCAGTTTCGGCCTGACGTCATCCTCTGTGACGGCAACGGACAGTTCCATCCACGGAGTTTGTTCATTTTCTGCTCCAATCGATAAAGATCATTTCAGAGTGCGGTTTGGCTTGTCACATAGGCGCCAAGACGGGAATCGCGTCGGTTGGCGTCGCGAAAAATTTGCTCGCCAATGTGGTTTATGACGTCACGCCAGAAGAACACCGGGCCAAGGTCGACGTCATCATCAGAGAAGTCTGCCTTTTTTCATTTCTTTCCGTGCGGCGTAGAGGTCATTGAAGTCGTAATCGATCTTTGTCCGAAAGAGGCATTTTTCACGCTTCGGAAATATCATTATTCTGCGAAATTTCCAAAATATAAAAAAAATACTTCAACAGTTTATTCGCCCCCATCAAAAAAATATTTTCCCACTTAGTTGGATAACTTGCAACCGAAAGAGGCCGGATGGATTCCCTTTGACTTCATTTCTCCCGTACTGATGAACGTCGGTTGGCTTTCCGCGTCCAAGGTTTTCTGATTTTCGTTCTCATCATATCAAGTAAAATTCGCTTCAGAACAAAGTTTACATCTCACCGGGCTACGGTATTGACCTTGCGACTGCAACGAAAGTCGTGTTCATGTCTTCGCGAAACTCCAAAACCTGCGAGCCCATCAGAGAGGTTTGGCGACTTTTTGGTGTTGTTTGAGAACATACTAGTATATACTGCGCGCAATTTATGTAGTTCTATACTACATTCACAAAACCTTCCTAAATTTCTATACTACATTCGTCACGACTCGAAAACAGTCTTGCGCTCTTTTTATGCTTTTCATTGTTTTATGAATACTTCGGTTAGAGATAAGAGAGCGCAGAGAGATAGAAGTTTTTTTCAAAATGATACCTTGCGAATGCCTGAAGGTGTAAATAATTTTCAAAAAAAATTTTATAGTCCGTTCGTCGCGACTTGAAACGGCTGTATTTCTCTGCGCCCTGTTTGTCTCTCTGCGGTGCTCTCGCGTTTACGAGCTGTTTTCATTTTTCTCTGACCTATCCGGTGAGAGATAAGAGAGACCCAGACAGGCATAACCTTTGAAGTCGCGGCGAACGGAGTATTCTCTGAATTTGGCCGATATTTTTAGATAAAATTTGCTCCATAATAAGTTTCTTTTAGGCGGATTTGTATACGCGGGAGCTACTGCGAAAGGAATTTGACTGAAACAATCTATACAGAAAAAATTTTGTTAATGTTTTTCATTCTTTGTACACACGCGCAACGTTTCAAAAGAAATTGTATCATAAGAGTTAATTATTATAACTGAATGTAATAGTTATCAGTAATTTCTACACGAGACTTATCGAACTTTTCGGTTATTTTGTTGGGTATTTTGGAAGTTTCTATCTTTCACGAAAATATGGGGTTTTTAGATGGAAGTTTGGAGACTATCAATGGGTTCCTTGCGAGTATGACTTCCAAAAATTACATATTTGTGATTTTGATTCTTTTAAACATGATGCTTTAAGCTAGGATATCAAACTTCATCGAATATTAATGTTTTTGTTGCTCCTTTGTTGTTATCTCTGATTGTTGATTCATTCATTCATTTCTTGTCAATCTAGCTGTTACCCGTACGAGAATGGGCTACGAATGAACAAAGGTTAACAAAGTGGTTAGGCAGAACAATGGTTCGAGAGAATCTACAACCCGTAGAAATAAAAAAAATAACGGCGATGGTGATGAGAATCAGAAGGTGGTCGCCTATAAACAATCTGTATCAGTCTTTGATGCCGAGGTAGATTGTTTTGGGGGCGTAGGTGCCTTCAAGACAGATCAGCCGCGCCTTCAGAAGCACGTAGAAGATAAGCGTCAGCAGCGAGGAACACGCCGTCATCGTTGCTATCAGAATCACCTGCAATTTCGTCCTTTGGAAAGGATATTTTTAAGTGAGATTTGCTTGAAACTCAACAACTAGTTGTGAACCGAACTCTAGCCGAAATCTATGAATTTGTTTACCGCTTCAAAATCGCGAAAGCATGACTCTGATCGGTAACGCCCCGTTTCCCTCCTTGCCCCAGCACTTTGTAAAGTCAAGAGAATTTCGGAGCCTTTTGAACTCTTCGCGTTCGAATTCTTCCGCATTCGGCGACGTTCCGCTTCAACTCACCCATCCTTGTATGGCGAAGCAACATTCGGTATTGTGATGACCGCAGCAGTCGAATTGGTGGAACGCCGAGGCCTGCGGACATTGTCTGTGACTGAAAATTGGAAGGAAATCCATGGAAATTCCATTATCTTTCCGAATAATTTATGAATGAGTTGGGCAACGCGGGAGGCTTCGAAACTTGAAACTGACACATTTTGAGTGAAGTTGCGACACCACTGGCCGAGGTTCTTGTCGGCCCAGCTGCTCGGCTTGGTCTGGTTGGTCGGCGACGTCGGCGAGTACGGCAGCGACGGCCACACCACCTAGAGTTGTCACTTGAGAGGTTAGAATGGAGGTCGACCTACCATTGCGGCGGCGACGGTCGGCAGCAGCAGCACAACGCTCCAGCGCCCCATCTTTCGACTTCAAAACGATATTTTCTGAAGTTTAAACAGTAAGGAACAAAAAAGTTCAGACATGCAAAATTCGTGAGACGTTTGGAAATTCGAGAAGATTGAAATAGATTAGGGAAATCTTTTTTTGAAAAAAATATTGGGAATCTATTGAAAACTTTCAACGAAACCATCTTTGTCTGGTTTTCTGGATTCTTTCTTGTGATAAGTTCTTTCAGTTCTATTTTATGTCACCCATTAAATCTGTTCTTTTCTATAAACTAGCACGAAATGAAAAGTTGAGAAAACAATTTTTGGCGAATCGAAACAATACATTAAAATAAATTGGTCAAAAGATAGTTCACGAAAGCATTAAATTATATCTGAACGCAGAAAGAAAATATTACAGTTCTTTTCAAGACAAAGGCCATATTCACTTTAAATTCTTGAGAACGGACACTTTGTTCTCTTTATCACAAAAAAAAACGCCGAAATAATCAACAATTAACGGGTTCAGAACAGTTTTTTGAATAGATTGAAGCGGGCAACGATGTCAAATGTGTTCAGTTCAGATTGTCGAGTATACTAACGAGAAACGATCTTGTAGAAGATAATTATTTTTTCGATTTCCAGAAAATGTTTTCTCAGATGGTTAACTACAAAAAACGGAATACTATAAACCCTTTTCGAGAAAACGAAACCGTCATAGAAAGGGGCGGACTCTAGACAGCTCTATTTTTCGATGGCAACGCCTTGTTTTTTGGAATCCAGTCAAACAAGAAACATTGGTTGATAAGGTCCATTTTTCAACTATATAATGATTTCGTTTTTGAACTGTAAAGATTTGAAAAAAAAGAGAGGGAAAAAATCTTGGATCTATCTTCTCGATCTGACATTGAACATGAATTATTGGCAGAGGAAGACAAGAAAAAATTTAAGGACATGTTTTTAGTGTATGCAGAAAATGTGGGCGTCGAGCATATTCTTTCAAGTGTTCACAGATTTGTGCCATGATTAACTTGGTTTTAAATATCTACTTATTATGGTTCTATGTTTCTTTTCTTACACAAAAAACTTTTTTTTCTTCACAGGTGGGGTTAGTTAATCCACCTAGTCAACCTAGTGGTCTTTTTCCCTCCCTGCAACATCACCATACCATCCCGATGTTGCGAAAAATAAACAAATTGATTGATAAAAAAAAATTGATTGATCTCTCAGATATATTTCAGGACTTTCGACCATGAGAAGAAAATTGAGACATTAGAGATATAGGTCTATTTTGATGATTTAATTGAAACTTTCTATAGTCTTTTTTCTTAGTTTCCTTTTACCTTGAGGATTTACCTTAGATATCTTCCAAATAACTTTCTCCAATATTTTTTCACGGTTCACTGCAAAATATCTTCGAAAAACGACCACTTCAACGATTTTTGCAACTAAAGAAAATAGAAAAGTGCGGTGGTCGACAAAAATTGGTGTCGTTGATTTGCAGACGCAGCCGCGGTCATAACTTTCTTTCGACTGCGAGGAAAAATGGACGGAAAAAGGTGAGATCGAAGTAGTCAAGGTCTCTGGAGTTCGGCGAACCTTGTTATTGCAACCAGAATTGAGACCCCAACAAACTGATGACGACAAAAAGACAGCGAAAAAAAAAAAATGGAACTGACGTTTCTAGACGGAAATTTTGAAGAACAGATATCTTGGAGGCATTCCGAAGTTTCCAACTTAAGTATTTTTGTTCAAAAGAAAATCCTTATAAAGATAGTAATTTTACTTTGGGATTCGGAACTTCCTGAAATTAATTCAGAACGTTTTTCGACCTACCAGAGAAAGGTCCAGAAAGTTTCAACCTGCAAAGCTTCCTAGTTTTGGAGCAACTGGCTTTGAGCTTTCATTTCTCGAAAAGTGAGAAGCTAGGCAGGTTGAGACATTCAGAAACTTCTTCTGGTACATACATCAAGAAGTATTTCGATCGAACTTTAAAAAATTCCCACTCGTCAAGAAAAATTACCTTCCTTGTCAGATAAATAAAAGCTGAACGCTTCGAGAAAATCTAATTCTAGACTAAATTTCCTTCCATCACCATCAATCGAGTAAAAAAAAAAGTGAATTTTCGATAGTATAGTTCAAATTTTGAAATAAATAAAAATCCTTCAAAGACTCGATCAAGCATTTAAAAACTGCTAGAACGACCAATCTGAACGTTCAGATCAATAAAAAAACATTTTAGATCTCAAGAATCGATATTCTCGAGAAAAAGAAAGGAAAAGCCGAAGAAGCGGGAGGTGAATCTCGAAGTGGCAAAAGGGATATCGACGTAGAGGAGAACCAGCGACGACACGAAAAAGAACGGGTCTTGGATGGTCGGTAACCGCGTCGGTCGCTCCGGGGTCGAGATGCGTCTTCCGACAAGCATTCATTATTTATTTTTGTCATTTCATTGAAATTACTACCCTGAAAGATTTCTTTAGCATCAACTGACAGCGGAAAATAAACTTGTCCTCATCCAAAACTGACTGTCAAGAAATCAAGTGAAGTTATTTAGCTGGTATATAATTCAGTTAGAAGTATGAAAAAATTAATAATTCACTATAAAATTCGCACATTTTCGAGGCTCAAAAACTCTTTGATTCACGATGTCAGGATCCAGAGCGTCTGAATTCTCCAAATTAGTATTTTTTGAAAAAAAAAACTGCGTTATTCTGGAACTAAAGTGTTAAACCCAAGAGTATTTCTCTCATTTTTCTAATCATCTTGAAATTCCCATCAAGTTTACTTTTCTCGAGGATCATTTATGATTATTTTTATGAATGAAACATAATTTTTACCTTTTGAAAACTTCACTCAGAACATCTAAGCGCTCACAGTACAAAATGAGGTAATGACAGAAAAAAAAGTGAAAATCCGAAAAGAAAGGAACACGGACGCCGCTCCCGAAGCGGACGGCCACCGCAGGAAAATGGACTCGCTCCGTTGCGCTTTCACCGATAGCGAAAGCAAAGCCGTTGCGTAGACGGCTATGGCATAAGCGACGCCTTTTTTGATTGCACAACTGGTAACGGGTCCGTCGAGCTACCGGTTTTCTCGCAATTCATACCGCAACTTTACTATTTGCCCAAACACAATTAGCATCGTTCGAAAAACTGGATCGCTTTTAACCATTAAACCGAATACGATAACAAAGGAAGTTGACCACAACTAGATCGTTTAAAATATCGTAAGAAGTGCTATTTCAATGAATTTGCCCCTATTTTGAGTGTTTATTTGATCCTGGTACCACTGAAACTTTCTAGTTTGGAGCTATCCCTTTACAAACGATTAAAAGACGTCCTGATGTAGTATATAAAATTGCTGAAAATATCAATCTGCAACACTTCCTGAATTTAAAGAACAGACGCCTCGAAGGTCGCTTTTCTGGAAACTGCATGAAAAAAAGAAGTTTTGAGCTTTTTTCATATGAAACAATGAGTTATGCAGATTGCGACACAGCAAAGATCTTTTCAGTCAATTTTCAGAAACTTCGGAAGTTCTAAGGAAAATATTCTTGTCAATAAATAGGCTGAGACGAGAACTTCTATCTGTATTCATCGATCACTTCACTATAACAAACTTGTGTCAAACTTTAAATATCTAGGAAACAATTTCAGCTCATCCGCCAAGTAGAAATTTCACTTTATAACAGTCGAACAACGCGTGCGCAAAGCCTTCACAAGGAATCAACAGGAAAATCAACAAAAACTAACCAAAGTAACAAATGAAAACGAAACAACAAATTTACTCTTCCATCTTGTCGAGCACCGAGTCCATCGCATCAGACAGCTTATCAGCACGTTGAGCTAGAAATTATCTCACAATGTTTCGAAAATGAGAAAATTACACTCACAAGTCTTTTGGGCCTTTTTCTTCTGCCTTTTCACGGCCTTCTTGATGAGCCTATTCAGCTGAACGTTTCCATCAATGGTCAAGCTGGAAAAAACAGTCACGAATCGTTAAAAGAGGAGGCAATCGCTTACTTCTCCGGAATAACGGCCTTTTCTGTTTCCACGGCGGCCTGCTTCTTCTTCTTCCCGCTCTCAACTGTCTGCTTCTTACCTAAAAGTCCAGAAACTTAAGGTTCGCATTCAGATCCAAAAATACAACCTGCGTCAACTTCCATTTCATCGTCGCTCTTCTCATCGTCGGAACTTTGCACAACCACGGCATTACTTCCTTCGACTTCCATCGGAAGTCCTGCAACAGAAATGAAGGATCTAGAGAATGAATGGAAATATACAGAAATTTCCTTTTTTCATTTTAATACTGTTTTCATCAGCAATCATGCGCTATAAGAAAACGCAAGAAAATAACGAATTCAAAACAAAAAAATTTCTAACGACAATTGATATATGAAAAAATAAATTTCAATGAACTGATGCGTAGTAAAATATAGCTCATTCTGCTCAAAATTTTCACGTTTTTTTTTCTGCCGGAAAGGCGTATACCAAATTTGATCCGCCGTTCGCTTCAAGACCTTCGTTTTTCGCTGTGTTATTAGCAGTTAGGGAGAGAAAAAGTTTGTATTGATTCTATATTTTTTCTGATGTTGTTTTAAAAGGTAACCTTCTCGCACGGAACGCACTATATCTTTTTTCGAAGGAAACTCATAAAAACTACAAGTATCCCTCAACACTTGGAACGTACCCTCGACAAGTTTGTTCTGCTCGTCGTTGATGTCGTCGAGGTCAAACTCCTTACTGAACTGCGAGACAATCTCAGCAGGAACAATCACCTCGTTTGCCCTGAACGAAGAATCATTTCGAAATGTGGAAACCGAGAAAAGTACGAGGGAGACTCTGGCGGATGCGTGTAATATCGCAGTTTTCCGGTGTTCCAGTCGTTGAGCACGTGTTTGGCCGCCGCGTTGATGTCCGGCCGCGCGCCTTTCTTCAACTTCCCCATTTTCCGCGCCAGGAGAGCCAGAAACTGTTCCACCAAAGTGTACTCCGGCAGGTTGTAGTGAAGCATCATCTAAATATTACAGTAAGAGGATTTTTCACCGCTTAAAAAGTTCGAGCCCTCTTAAAACGTCTGAAGGAGATTTTTTATGTTTTTTTTTTGTTGCTCAGTTTGATTTTGATCAGCACCTAATGAGCATCTATTTTTGAAATCAGAAAATAAATATGTTCAATGGATAAACGTTTCGAAATGGTTCGCTGATAAACTAGAAACATCCGACTGTTTACGGCTGCATTTCGATAGATTTCCAAAAATATTTGAAATTTCTAACCGTCTCCTTACTGCAGCGACGTAAGATCGCGTGAACAGGTCCGACAGGATCAATGAGAGAATCGACGCTGACGGCGTTTTTCAAAGCAACCTGGAAAATATACAGCGCGGATTTCAGAAAACCAATCAAAAGACTGAAATACCTCAATAGGATCCAGGTCCTTTTGGCTCAATAAAACGACTCCGGGAGAATCAATCAAACGGATGTTTTTATCGAGTTCGACCTCTTGAAGTTCTCTTGAATTGAAAATATAAGGACTTTGGAAGCGATCAGAATAAACTTGGTGATGCCTGGCATCGCGCCTACGTTGCATGCGCGACGACGTTTCAAGCTGTTGATGACGCTGCTTTTTCCGACATTTGGGAAACCTTTCAGAGAATAACTATAATTTCTATCCACCTTTCATACAAACCGACGACTCCGACACGAATCGAAGTCTTGATGTCCTTGTTTCGGCAGTAATTGGCCAAGATTTTCATGACAATATCTGCTCCGACGCATTTTCCCGTCGCTGTGTTGTTCAGAGTGGCACTGTTGAAGCGGCCCTGAAAACAGAAACTGACATAAACGAAAATCAGATCAATACGAACGAGATTGGTTTTTTGGTCCTGCGTGCTGGCTTTGAAAGCAATCGCTGGCGACTGTCCACGAAGATACTTGAGCCAGTTCTGCACGTTTTCTCGAGGTACAAGATCAATCTAAACTCTTTGATAATGAGGGGAAGATAATTTGTTTTAAAATTGCCTCTAACTCTCATAGAAAAAAAAATAGAAAATTCAAAAAATTCATAGTGAACAGCGTCCAAAATAACGGTTGTAAAAACCCTTTTTAACAGAAGTCGAATTGTAAAAAAAAGCTTTCGTATAGAACAGACTAAAAACCTGACAGAATATTTTTCAGAGTTTGATTAACAGTTGAAACAGAAAACGCTTCCCTCCTTCTTATAAACTTTTTTTTTTCCTACTTGCAACGGTGAAAAATTTTTGATAACGGAAAGATTCTTAAAAGTCGAAGCTTTCTACATACCTTGTTCAACAACAAAATAAGACGTTTGCCGCCGTTGATGACCTGTTCTTCAACAGACCGACTGCGACTTCCGAGAGGGTCCCGCGCATCCAAAACCTATTCAAAAAGTACAGTTCAGCCTTCATTTTGCAACCAAAACCTCGATGATAACATCTGCCATCTCTATAGTTTTTCGCACCTCATTCGCATAAACTTTGATTGTTTTGTCACTCATCGTGTCAATTTTTTCATCTGTTTCATTAGATTTTTTGTTCTCAAAGTCCTTTCCCTAAAAAAAAAAAGTCATTTTCTCTCATGTTCGGATCAACTACCTGCTTTGCTGCTTTCGCTCCAAGCTCTTCGATCGTGCTCACAACTCCTGCTTTGCGTTTCTCTCCTCGAGCTGCTTTCGCGGCTTCCTAGAAAAAAAAAACGCATAGCGACATGATGTTCGAAAAGCAGTGAATTAACCTTTGCAGCTTCTTGTCTGGCTTTAATCTTCTCCCTTTCCTGTTCAGCTTGAATTAATATATCCTCCTTGAAAGGACATGAGTTCGGCACACTAATTGTTTTTTCTCGGATTTTCTTCGCTTGACCTGAAAATATCAACATATAAAAGAAATTTCTGACATCAACTCAACCCGATTTTTTGGCATCTTTCTTCACTTTGCGATTATGATCCCGTACCTTTTTTTCGATTTTGTATCGTTTAGCACAACTCTGGCGCTTGCTAGCTTTTTCTGAATAATTTATTCTTATGAAAAACTTCAATAGAAAAACTTACTCAAACAATATTTCGCCATAGTAAAGTGACACCTGAAAATGTTTAGTTTAGGTTCTGTGAATTTTCTGGATTACACGTAGTAAAGAACAAATTAACATTTTTATGCTTTAAAATTTCTCAAATAACAATTTATCAATAAAAAACATATAAAAATGATGGATAAAAGGTTACAAGAAAACGAAAGCCTCGAGATGGGAACACTAAGAATAACTGACGAGATAAACGCGAGCTCGGTGGCGGTACATTGACTAACTCGCAAAAATGTCGCTTTTTTCTAAGCGCGATCCCGCATTTCTCTCGGCGCGACCTCGCATTTTTCTCGGCGCCATCTCGCATTTATCTTGCATTTCGGAAATTTTCAAATTGCGAGAGAAATGCGAGTTCGCGCCTAGAAAAGTGCGAGCTGGCGCCCAGAAAAATGCGAGACCGGCGCGAGAAAAAATGCGAGATGTTTGCGAGCTCGTCAATGTACCGCCAGTGTCTCGCGTTTATCTCGGCAGTTATTCTTATGCCGTGTTCAATTTGATTCCGCGAAATGCAAAATGATCTCTGGCTCTCCAAAATCTAGTGATCTTTTCCTTTCTCTAACGGGTATTTCGCATTTCGCGGAATCAAATTGAACACGGCATCACTAATCACTAATGCCGTGTTCAAAGTGATTCCGCGAAATTCAAAATAGCCGTCAGAGAAAGAGAAAGATAACTAAATTTTGGAGGGTCAGAGACTATTTTGCATTTCGCGGAAATTACTTTGAACACGGCATGAACACGGCAGGAAAACGAAAACTCTTTTTTCAACAAGTTCGCTCTATGGCAATTAGGTCCTAACACGAATCCAAGGTGCACTGGATCTTTCCAGTGTAAATCGCATTCATACTTCTATTAATTTATTTTAACTTTTGTAAAAAATAAGACTAATTTAAGCTCACTGTTTTTATCATATGTGCTGCGAGGTAGACGAAAGACTTGATCTTCAAAAATTTTTTTGTTTGACTCGTGGTTCAATTGTTTGTAATTTTTCTATTTTATTGGTCTCTAGATCTAAATTTTGTTATTTTTGGATGGCTCCTGCTGCCTCAGCTGCCCCAGCACAAAAGCAGTCCGCTTCGGGTAAGGAAAAGAGCTTCAAAGACAAGGACAAGCCAGAAAGCGTTCGTAACAGGTGACTTTCTTTTTCGTATCTTTTTAAATTTCAATATTTCAGTAATATTGTCGCAGCTAAAGCGGTTGCGGATGCTGTGAGAACATCTTTGGGCCCAAGAGGCATGGATAAAATGATTCAATCAGGAAATGGAGATGTCACCATTACAAATGATGGGGCTACAATCCTCAACCAAATGAGCGTGATCCATCCTACAGCTAAAATGGTTTGTAATTGAAGATTACTGAACTAATGTTCTCACTAATCTTAAAAAAAGAAGCTTTTTTAAGCTCGTGGAACTCTCGAAAGCTCAAGATATCGAAGCTGGCGATGGTACTACAACTGTTGTGGTTATGGCTGGTGCGCTTCTGGATGCCGCTCAGAATCTCTTGCAAAAAGGTACGGTTTTTTTTTTGCTAATATTAAAAAAAAATTTGGTTTTATTAGAAAACAATACTTTTCAAGCAGATATCATTTATGATTTTTCTGTCGTTTTTGCACGTTCCTATCAATTTCTTCAGGAATTCATCCTACGACCATCTCGGAATCTTTCCAAGGTGCGGCCGCGCAAGCTGAGCAGATTCTAGAAGAAATGAGCTCTCCCGTCTCACTTGACAATGACGAGTTGCTCGTGAAGATGGCAACTACTTCGTTAAACTCGAAGGTATTCGTAATAACTGAACTTTCGATTGGGTTTATTTCGTATTTTCAGGTCGTTTCTCAGCATTCCTGGCTTTTAGCTCCTATGGCCGTGAACTCTGTCAAGAAAATCATCGATCCCGCCACGGACACAAATGTTAATCTTAAGATGATCAAGATCGTCAAGAAGATGGGAGACACGGTCGAGGTTCCTGGCTTCTGTGATTAATTCATTCTGATAGTTGCTTAGGAGTCAGAACTTATCGATGGAGCTCTTATCGACCAGAAGTCGATGGGCCGCGGCGGTCCAGTTCGCGTAGAGAAAGCCAAGATTGGCCTTATCCAATTCCAGTTGAGCCCTCCCAAAACCGACGTCAGTGTTTCAAAACTTTTTTTAACGGAGAAAGGGGCTGAATTCTTTCAAAAATTTTTTTAAAGATGGAAAATCAAGTCATTATCTCCGACTACGCTCAAATGGACCGCGCCTTGAAGGAAGAACGACAATATTTGTTGGATTTATGCAAGCAAATCAAGAAAGCAGGATGCAATGTTTTGCTCATTCAAAAAAGCATTCTGAGGTTACACTTGTGATATTTCGCATATTTTATCAATTTTTTTTTATTTCAGAGACGCTGTAAACGAGCTTTCTTTGCACTTTTTGGCAAAGATGAAGATTATGGTCGTTAAGGACATTGAGCGAGAAGATATTGAGTTTTACTCACGGGTTGGATCTCTTTCCATTTTCCGATCATAAATCAAAACTTTTTAAAGCTTCTTGGATGCCGTCCCATCGCCTCTGTTGATCATTTCGTCGCAGAATCACTTGGATCTGCTGATCTCGTTGAAGAAATCTCGACCGGAGGTGACGGAAAAGTTATCAAGGTGGCTCTTTGATTTGTTTTGAGAAGTAATGTAAACCTCGATAATTTTTCAAAGATTGCTTGAGGTTTTCTCACATTTTCAAGGCAATAAAAGAAAAAACGAAAAATCATATCTAGGTGACTGGTGTGCAAAATCCTGGCCACGCAGTTTCCATTCTTCTCCGCGGCTCCAATAAGTTGGTTCTCGAGGAGGCTGATCGCTCTTTGCATGATGCTCTATGTGTGATTCGCTGTCTCGTCAAGAAGAAGGCTCTTCTACCAGGTTCATTCTTCATCTCACTTTCTTGTTACTCTTAGGTTTTTCAGGTGGTGGAGCTCCTGAAATGGAAGTCGCCGTCAAACTGCGTCAGTTGGCTCAAGCTCAGCACGGCGCTCAACAATATTGCTGGAGGGCCTTCGCAGATGCTCTTGAACTTGTGAGCTAATCAGCTTTCTTGTTCTCCATATCTTTCAATTACAGCAAGATTATTATTGCTTTTCAATCTGGAAAGTTCAGGAAATTTTGTTTCAATCCATATTTTTTTAACAAAAATTATAGCTGTGAAATATTCTTTCTTACAAGGGAGGTTGGGAATTTCCTGAAAAGTGGCCAGAAAAATTCTTATTGTACCATATGAATATCCGGAAAGTCGACCTGCATAACTTCCAAGTTTTCGATAAGGAAGTTCAGTCGATGAAACTTTTCACATAACGTTATAGGAGAGTGAGAAAGTATTAGCATCGTCTTGTTAGAGTTACTTTTTTCTTAGGTTCCATACACGTTGGCTGAGAACGCCGGTTTGTCTCCGATCCACACGGTGACAGAACTTCGCGCCCAACATGCCAACGGCAACTCTGACTATGGAGTTAACGTCAGAAAGGTCGGATTTGACATAAAACCTTCTTTTGTAACAATCCTTTTAGGGCTACGTGACGGACATGCGGGAGGAAAACGTTGTTCAACCATTGCTGGTCACCCTGTCCGCCATCAAACAGGCCGCCGAATGTGTTCGCTCCATCCTGAAGATTGACGACATTGTAAGTTTTTCTTTTGTTCTTCTTAACCGGATGTTAAGTTTGAATTTCCAGTAATCATAGAAAGAATAAAAATTGAGTGTTGTATTCGCTCCTTTTTTAATATCTTACCTTTACTATTACTTTTTTTTAAAAATTATATCATAAGTTTGCCAGAAAGGCTCAGAAGCTCTTTATTTTCTATTTGAAACTCTAAATGGATAAATAACTTCATTTTCCAGGTGATGGCTGTTCGCTAATCGTCATTACCCGACATACTCGCTTTAGTTCTTGATGATCTTGCTTCAACCCATTGCAAATTTCGATTTTTGAACGTGTGTCGTTTGCTTAATCTCATTCTCGGTTTACCCACTTTGCTCCTTCTCCTTTTGATACTCTTTTATGTTTTGAGTGTTATTGCTTGATTGTTTTGCAGTTTCTTGTTTTGTTTGCAACATAAACCACGATGTATTCTCCGATGTCAACCAAAATTTACACACGAATGCTAAACCGTTAGATATTTGGAAACTAGTTATAGCAGTATTTTTCAGAAGTTTTATTGTAGCCGTTTGAGTGTCATCGCGTCGAAAAGGCTCCACTTCGTCCCATTTGACGGAATGACGAGAGATCTTGAGCGATTATGCAGTTAACCGGCGAAAAATAGCTGAAAGGTTGTTGAAACATTTCTGTAGCGGCATCATACTCACCAATTACGTGATGAGCTTGCCAGCGATCTGTAGTTAGATGACTTTTTGGATGTCCGCTGGTCGTAGAATCCAGGAGTGATGATGTAGGCGTTTGAAAAAACGGCAAGCAAACTAGAGACGATGAGCACAAGCACAAAGTTTCTCATCGTGGTTACCTAAAACAAGTTCCTGAGAGCTCATCGAAACGAGCAGGAAGTTATTATGTCGGGTTGGAAACGTGGAAATAACAATGGATGGGTAGCAGTGGAGGCAAACTGAGTCATTTCCCTAATTAATATATATGTAGACGTAGAGAAGACGTTCCTCTTGGGATAATTGCTCAGAGGGGGAAGGTTGATGGGCGTAGTCGATAACGGAGAAGTCTTTTAATTAGTTTCCAGCTGGCGATAAGTGAAGAAAACCTTTTTTTCTGCCGCAAAACCCATATTACGTTCCGTTTCGAGGGCTTCTGGGGACTCAAAATGTGGGAAAAGAGCCACCGAGAACACTTTTAAACGAGCCAGTCATTTCTCTTCTTAGTTTTTGAACCAATGGAGTCAAAAGGAAAAGGAATTTCGTCTGAAAAACTGTTTCTAGCGTCTAAAATGTTTGAAAACTTTAAAGTTCGCAGCATCAAGCCCACAAAACCTTTTGACGGCTTTTTTTCAGAACTCAAAATACGTGAAATTTTAAACCGAAAACGTGTCAGGTAGCTCGAATTACCTTTTCGAGTTCAATTTGACGTTTTTAATTTACAAAGCGCAATTTTCTGAGCCACTGCGGAATGGAAAAGAGAACCTTTTTTTGTCAGAAAATGATCTAAAAAAAACTGTTACTGTATTGTTTTCATTTTTTGTTAATTTTTTTTTCAAAATCCAGAAAAAGGATTCCAATAAACCGAATCGACATTAGTTCATTCGCCGATGAGTTGAGACAAGACTTGAAACGTAGTGAAATAGTGTGGAAAAGGAGAGGTTTAGACATCTTTGCAATATTTTTGCCCCAAGATATTGGGGAACGCCGTACACCTCACCCGCGACGACTCGAAGTAGTCTCTTCGTCTGCGCTCTCTTTTCTCTCACTTTTGAGGTCATATAAAATTAGAAACAACAGATAAAAACGATATTTTTGCTGAGAAACCTAGAAAGATCAGTCTTTTTCTCCAAAAAAAAAAAAAAAAACGTTTTTCAGTTCCAACTTGCTAGTCATTTTAAAATTACAAAAGAGAATTGAACCTTAGAACGACGTAATTCCCGTTCAAACGAGGAGGTGTCAAGAAAAAAAAAAACGGAAATTCGACGAGGAAAAGGGCGGCTTTATCATATCCTGAGCTTTTTTGCTTTCTCTTTCGAAACTCATCCAGGAAGAAAATGCAACGATAAGCTCTAATATTTGAAAAGGGCTAAATTTTGAAGGGGCAACCTAATTTTGAGAATGTTTTCAGTTTTTAAGTTAAAAAAAAAAGGAAGAGAAAATGCCGGTTTTTATGACATTGAATGGTCTCAACTTAGAAGCCAGTGATCGCACATATATTGTCTTGAAATAGAAAAGCTTTCAAAACAAGACCGACCCAAAACGGCTTACGCGTGAAGGCATTAGAAAGCATTCGAGCAACTTGCTGGATTCTAACTGAAACGCGACGCTTCAAGCCATTCCCTTTGCGACCACGGGACTCGGAGTCAAGCAGAATGAAATATATAATAAAGGATTCAGACAAAGGGAAGCTAATGATGGTTCTTGCTCAACTAAAAAGGGCAGTCTGGAGGCGTTAATTAACGAATAACAAACGTGATGACTTTCTGTTCCAACTTCAGGAAATGAAATGTAGATTTTCGAGGTCACATGATCAGTTGAGGGAAGGAAATACCGATGAAGCAAAAATGTGCCAAGATTAGAGAGTCGAGGCTCGATATGGGCGGAGCCAATCTGGGGCGGCCGCTCGCTAAGCTGAGTAATTGGCTTGTGCCATGGAGCGAATGGAATCGCTCGAGATGAGCCGTCGGCTTAGCACGTTGCAGAAGAGAAAAGACAATTTTTCTGTGTTTCAGAGGTTTCAAACAGCTATTTTTTGAGCCACCACGAGATTAAATACATGTTTTTTTTCTAATCCAATTTCGGATAGTTAAATCTTCTTTGAAACTGATAGGAATGGCTCAAAGCGTCACGGTTACAAAGTGGTTTCGACTTGAAGTTCAACGAGTTGCTCAACTACTTTCTATACCCAAACACGCAGGCAGTTTCAAGTCGGGTGCAACCGCTCTGCACCTCGAGTACTCTGCACAACTGCATATATTTTGAAAGTCTTGCGAAAACTTGAAACCAACGTTGACATGCTCTTCCTCGGTCAGGCGGCTTTCCTTTCAATTTCTTTCCTCCTTTTTATTTTGTTCCCGACTCTCAACGACTATTTTATTGCCCGAGAGAAGGCTTCGTTCAACCGCCGACGGAAGCTTGCGTATTTTTAGGCCCATTAAAACGCTTCAACGGATTTCTGGCTCCCGAAACAACTGCGACGCCCGAATTCGTAAAAATATCATGGTTATTTCTGGTATTTCCAGCTTTATCGGGATGGCTTGAAATAATATATTCATATGAAGCTACCGCAGACCTTTCTCGAGATGTCTTCTTGATCAAAAGCTGCCATAAATATGTCTATTGTTCTCTAAAAAATTGTTTTTACATTTGCTTCGTCTTCTCGATGTTTTCGGCTAAATTAACAACAAAATCTGCAAGGAAAAAACTTCCTAATTGAAAAATAGTTCTTAATTGAAAAATAAAAAAAAATCTGATAAAATAAGTCGAAAGTGATTGCGAAAGAAAAGGTTGTGATAAGGATCGGATAGTTGAAAATCCGTATTTCATGGGAATTATCGCCTTTTCGAAATTATCTCAAATTTTCATTAAAGTCCTAAATTAGTTTGTATTTTTTTTAACCGAAGATGAATAAAGTCCACAGAGTTGAAAGAAAAATGAAGTGGGCCACGCCTAACTTCCGCACTTCCGAGAAACCTCAACAATCTTGTCGTGAATAAACCATGAATACTGCAGCGACTTGTTGCTGAACAGTTGATTCGCCCCCCTTTCGGCGAATAGAGTATGCAAGAAGACCTCCGCGAAGTTTCACACCATATGATCTCAGAGAAACGGGGTGTCTGAGCTTTTTCTGCGAAGTTTTTGCAACGTCCGAAGCACGCCACATTGCCCCCGCTCGACCCTTTTTTCCGGCCAAGACGTCCGCTTTGGTGAACAAACACGTGGTGGAGGAAAGCGTGCATTTACTTGGAATGCCTCGAAATCCATGTGCTTTCACTTTTTGAAACTTGAACTCGAAGACCAATCCACCTCCACATCGTGAGAAGCTGTGTATAATCAAGGTCTATATAATTGTACCTATAAGGAAAGTTTGAAACTTCAGTACTTTCAAAGTATTCCTAGAGCATATCAGATGAAGAGCATAGAAGTCAAAATTCGCGGAATTTTCTGAATTTTGGGAGCGGATACAGCGGAGCTCTAGTTGCTTGCACAGAGTTCAAACAACCGTAATTTGGAGCGTCGGTTTTTTAAAAAAGAAAATTTTGCAGCTCTCCATCTATCACCAGAAAGAGCGTTTTGATCAATTTTCAAGTTTTGTTCAGAATTTGAAAAATTGAATTCAAAATGAACTCACTGTCAGAAAATTTTCCATAAAAACCTGAGGAAGATGACTATGAAAAAGACTATGCCTCACAGAAACTAATTTTTGAGCTTTACAAAACCTTTCCCAAGGCAATTAGGCACTTTGAAAGAAAGCTTTTACGGAAAGAAATGAGAATTGTCAATTAACTAATCAGAATCAGGTGCTTCATTAAAGGTAATCAGTTTTTGTTTTGAAGCAAAATGTGAGACTCAATAGTCAGACTTGTTTTTTCGCTGAAATATCATGAGAACAAAATGAGCGGCTTTCTGATAAGAGTTCAACTCTCGAAACATACGCGTAAAATTAGAAAGAAGCAAAGTTCAAGAAAAGGAGTAGACATGGATGTTTTATGATACTAAAATGAACAACTAAATGAATATAAATTAAGTACCTCTGGAGAAAAAGTCGAAGAAGAAGAGGAGGCGAAAAAGGAAATAATCACGATGAGTTACCCATAATAGATGAGATGAGGAAAGACAAAAAAAAAGCAAGACGAAACATTCGAGTTGACTCTGCAGAATGTGAAAGAATAACCGATGGGGAACCTAATTAAGAAGATCAGAAGAGGCAAAAAAGAAAGTGAGTGACTGATTAAATTCACGAGTAATTCTTTGCGGAGTGTGACGTCAAATCGAGGAAAGAGTATTTTTCTGGCACGGCTCCAACAGAAGGACGTCGCTCGATCTGTGGATTCTGACGTTGTCGACGCCGCAGATGCCGTCCGAAACACCGAGGTTTTCACAGACAAACGCGATCTGCAGATTTTTCTTTATATAGCTTTTGTGAAATTCAGGTAAAAAGAAGTGTTCAAAGTTAGCCTTTTTGTAAGATTATTATTAGAAAAACAAGATTGAAAAAAAAATTTTTACGGTTTTAGAAAGTTCAAAACTGGCACACGAATAAAATATTCGATCACTTGGAGGTATAAGACTGAAAAGAAAAAACAAACTTCGGATAGTTTTAACGCTGAGATGGGTGAGATTTCCTTTATTACAAATAATAGTAAAGAAAAAAAGTTTCAGAAAAAAAGCACAAATTTAAAAGCCCCAAGATCGCTTCCAATAAAATTCAAATTGACCGAAAAATCTCGAAAAAGCCAGAGGCATAAAAACGTTCCTATTTTTTTCTGAACTCTAAAGTTTAATAATTCCTTTTTACAAAAAACCTTTCAAGTGAAATTTATTTTTCTATCGGTTTCGAAGTACGTGTAGTTCCAGAATACTCACGGCGATAGTCCCGGCGGCACATTCGAATTTGGAAAATTGCCAGACGACGGGCGTCTCTTCAGAAGACGTCGCAAAGGGACACGTCACTCCAGAAGCACTCGAACAGCATCCGACCAACCGTGTCCCCAGACGGAACTCCAATGCGTCAAAAAGGACCTATAATTGGAAGTGAATATCAGCTGGATGATTTTTGGAAGAAGCTACCCAATCTTCAACTTCAATATAGTTTTCCAATTATGGCAATTATACTCAATCAATTTTTGTAGGCCTAGTGAAGGGGAAATATTGTATTATTAAACATGGAAAAAGCTGACTAAAACGAACCAAATGTGGTTCAGACATCAAAGTCGGTGTTTCCATCGCTGAAACTTGTCCGGAAGGTACCATCGATTGGGCGAAACTCGACAAACCAACTGTCAAAATAAAAATAAAATGGAGATTGTTTTTTCACATTTATAATTTACACAGCTCATTATGAGTAAAGATAGTTAAATCTAGAATTTTGTTCAATTTGAATTTAAAAAAAAGATGAACCTTTCTGGATGTGGAAACGATGTTGAGGGGCGACGGAGGCAGGAGCTGTCCAATGGCATAAAGATCGTTCGAAAAGACAGCCGCCCAAGGTTTCGCAGGAACTTGGAACGGACAGCGATGGCAGTCTCTAACACATTCATTAGACGGCAATATTAGACTATAAAGTTAAAATTTCTCCTTTTATATTGTTTTTTTTCCTGGTTTTCAATATCTTCTTCTCAAAATCATCTCAAGTTTCCGACTGACCTTTGTTCGAGAGGATGCGTAGGACTGACGGCGAGCGGCCGTCCGCGTCTCAAAAATCTCGCGATTCCTTCAATTTTCGGAGTGACCGTTTCCGGTTCAGAAGCTTCCTGAAAAGAAGCCGTTTGTTCTTTTCTGAGTTATCCACAAAACCCGAAGCTTGGGCCGAACAATGGGAATAACGACTTTGGTGGATGTCCGCACTTTTTTGCTCTCTCGCACAATTTCTTTCATCGGAAGTTTCGGCATCATCGGTGTTGGCTGCAATAAAATTGTCTGTTGCCTCAATTGGCGTTTAGAAAAGATAATTGGCAGAAAAGGGGTAAATAGGCATCATTTTGTCTTTTTTGACCTTCACTTGTGGCTTCGATAGAAAATTCTATGACAAAGAACCACTGGCAAGAGAAAGAGTTTGACTCGAAAAGTTTGGATTTTTCTGAAAACTGGGACAGTCTTCAACGTATAGTCAATACATCCCGACTTGAGAGGCGAGGGAGGCGGAGTAATGGCCAGGACGCGTAGCGTGAGCGTACGCGGTTCTTGGCACGAGTTCAATTCAAGCGCACCAGACGATAGAAAGCTCGGTCGGCGCTCTTTTACAGGGTGCGCAGAAATTACGGACGCAAAATTTGACCTGCCCGGATGCCTTTCATCCCTATTTTCATTTGTTCTTTTTTTGTTGATAGGATTTGTTGAACCTTTATGCATGTTTTGATATATAATTATTAAAAAAATTTATTATGATTATACAGAAAGACGAGTCAAAGTTTCATGCGCACTGAAATTCTGAAATTTCATCAAGACGGTCACAGCAACTCTTTCATCTCGCAATAACTCGACGCCCGCTCGTCGTTGGTGTCCAAGACCATTAAACGTTTCAATGTGCTCGGCACAACAGAAGAGCACTCAAGGAATGGACTACCGGCCACTGCTACATCTGCAGAAATTACAAAAAGATCCGCGACTTCATCAGTCAAAATCCGAGAAGGTCTGTCAGGAAACTCGCTGAGAAGATGAATATAAGTTGGACGAGCGTGCGGAAAATTTTCACGGATAAACTACATATGGAGCAGCTCAAGATACAGAAAGCACACATCCTGAACGATTCGGAGAAAGCCACAAGGATCGATCGAAGTCGCGAGTTGCTTTCTCACGTTGCGCTGGCGGAGCTCCTCGACATCGACTTCAGCTATGTAAAAATTTTTACGTTTGATGAAGCCGTGAATCGTCAAAACTATAGGATCATTGCCTCCGATGTCCAAGCTTTCAATTTGAGTGAAAAAATTGTCAGTCTCATGAGCCATTCTTTTCCGGTCATCGTTTGGGCTCCAATCACGCAATGAGCAAGTTCCCTTTGGTTTTCGTGTCGCAAAACGTCAAGTTCAACGCGTACAACTATGAAAAAGACGTTTTTCAAAAGGCACTGCTCCCATGGACCAGGTGACACTTTGGAGACCGGCCATGGATTTTCCAACAAGACACAGAGGCCAAAATCCTCAAACAGTGGTGCAACAAGGAGCTTTCTGACTTTATGGACACTTCAGAAAAGCCGCCCTATTTTCCGGATCTGAATCCTCTGGACTACTCTGTATGGGACCGTCTGGAGTCCAAGTCCTGTACTTCACCACATCAGAAGATCGAGCCTCTAAAGGCCTCCCTTGAGCGAGAATGGGCCCTTATCGGCGTCGACCCCCACTCCGCCGCGTCATCGCGACTCCCAAGCTTCTTCGGGTCTGCATTCGCAATAGCGGCGGTCTTGTCAAAAAAGTTTGATGCTATTTTGTGGTTATCGATCCAAATAAACTATCCAAAAAAAATTTGAATCAATTCGTCAATACTGCGGTACATTTACAATCAATTATATTTGCGTCCGTAATTTCGGCGCACCCTGTAGTATCTATTCTACTATTTCAATTTTTTTTCGAGAGTTTTTTGTCCTATCATTTTATAAATAGCGATTTTTCAAAAGTTTAAATGTCCAAAAACAATCTCAGACACTAAACAAACAAATGAAAAGTTACGGAACTGACCAGTGGCTTCTGTTCTTTCGTCTCTATCAGTTCCTCGTCTTCTTCTTCCGGCTCGTCGTCATCAGCGGAAACAAAATTCGGATCGAGGAAGTTGACCAAATCTTTACCGAGTAAGTCTGTCAACGCTGAAATAACGCTTTTGATCCCTACTAGACAGTAGAAACTCGCGATTTTCGGGGCTGGCTGGCCTGGGTGGAAGCGCGGCGACCAGCGGAGCAGCCGTCTTTTTCACCTCATCTGTTTTTGGTTTCCGAGTGGAAGTCGACAAGTTCTGTTGGTCGACCTGATCCACCGTCTTCGCTATCAACTTGTCAACGTCTTCCAAATAAGCTCTTCTTTCTCTTAAACAAACAAAATTTTTTCTTATTCAACATTTTTTTAAAAACTTCTAGGAAAGCTTATGAGAGGCTTGAAAAAAACGCTTTCAAATTCAAAGTTCATGATTTGAGTCAAACATTAAAACTCGTATTCTTTCTACATTTTCAGATTAAAGACATCTAATCTTACTCTCTATTTGCCACGATTGAAAATTCCGTCGAGCGTTGCGGGCTGAATCTATTTCTGATCTGGCAATTTCTCTGATACTTTCCAATGCTACAACACGAAAGTCTTATTGGATCAAGGGTGTTTTAAAGCAGTCACTTAGTATCTGTTAGTTTAAAGCTTCTTTTTGATACCTTTCAGACCGTTTTTTAGAAATTTTTAGAATTTCCTGATCCCATGACTAAAAGTAAATTATAGATTCCGTAAAACGTAAAACGGAAAAAGTAAAGTCCGTGTAAAATCTTCACTCGAAGTGGTCGCTCTCATTCTGAGGCTTCCACCTAGAGGACGGTCTCCAGGCTCCAGCTACTTCTACTACCCACTAGGACTTCTGGTTCGCCACAGGCGGTTGTTCGTTATAGCTTTTAAAACTGTGCTAGTTCACCGCCTAGTCGATTATATCTGACAAAAACAACAAAAAAAATGTTTTGATTTGATAAGTATTAGGGAGGAATTAAATATTTTCAACAAAGTTCCATAAATTGTATTTGAAAAAGAAAAACTTACTTGTCATTTTGCGTGGTACGAGCCAATTCGTTCTTTCGTGCGAGTCTTTTTGATGCTTTCACCTGAGTTTCGATTTTTTTAAACTCTCATTTCGGGTTTGTCGAAAACTTTTTTTTTGCTGCTGCCGTTAGAAGAGCTGCGCCTTGAGGCGCTGACCTGCTGCTGAGCAGTCAAGATGACGTCCTTGCACTTGGAGAATTGCACGGCGACCTTGTCGATGATGACGACGGCGTTGGCAACGCCTGGACTCGCGTTTTCCACAACGAAGAGTAGCTGAACAGCGAGATGAGGCCGTTCAAAGGGAGACTGACCCGAATGTTCTGGTTGGAGGGCACTTGCAGTCGGTAAGAGTTGTAGGAAGACTGCTTGGCGTGTTTGGCGACGGCGCAGTTTGCAGGCGCCGGACTTGCGTCGCCTTCGTTTTGCCAACAGAGCTTCAGCGTCGCTTCGGCGTTCTGCCAATGTCTGCAACCATTCTGAATCCCCTTCTATGGGATTGAAACGACTTTCCTTCAACTTCTAATCCAGACTGCTGTAACTTTATTTTTTTTCTATCGATAATTCCGACACATAATAGTAAACTTCAGCAAAAAGCGGGGATATTTTGTTTTTTTTTGTTGTTGCGTACAGTCTGTACGCTACAGGCTGGATTATACTACTTGTAACTCTCTAAGAATGAACTGAAAAACTCTTTGAAAAATAATCATTTTGAAAATCTAAGCTGCACAAAATTTCCGTTTAGAAAATGGAAGTAAGTTTGGTGATAAATTATTATAAATCAAAAATTCATCTAAAAAAAAACACTTGGGGAATTTTTTTTAAAACTAAGTTCATATCAAGATACTTTTTGAACGTTTCTGCAGAAATACAAAGCAAAAGCTTTTCCTTGCAACGAGCTTTTTACTGCGCGAATTATTACTTTTGTCGATCCGAAGTCAACTTCAAAATGAATTCACTCATGGAAAAACCATGGGCGCTTAATCGGATACGGCGCTTCCAGCTATAACGGCTCTGGCATCGACGGCCGCTTTCGCTTTCGTGATCCCCGCCACTTTTCCCCAAACGCCACTCTCGATTTCACCTCGCGCGCTTTCCGCCTCCACTCACCTGGTGATAACGACGATGGTGGGAAAGAAGCAGCCTACCTGAACTTGACGATGACGTCGGCCTGCGAGGAACACATGGTGCAGGAGACGAGCGACGAACGACGATCCCCCTCGACGCGCATCGCGTAGTTGCCGCCTGCAAGCCGCAGCGTTACCCCGGTCGTCGACTTCAGAAGTCACGGGGCGGCGGATGGCTTTTGCCGACGAGGAACGTCCTGCGGAACTCGTTGACGTCGAGCTCGTCGGCCGAGAACACATTCCAGAGATCGGCGTCGCGGCTCGAGGCCCAGCAGCAGTCGCCGGAAAAGTCGCAGTCGAGTGGCGACCGGAGACACCATCCTGAAAAAAAGACTGAGAAATTTTTTGAATTTCGTCGTTCGTTCTTTTTTCTATTGATGGTTTTCACATGATTGGCGAAACATTTCGAAAGAAGGAATCGGTAAAACGTCTCTGCCTTTTTATCTGCTTAGCTGGTGATATTTGAAATTTGAAATTTAATTAGAAAAAAACAATTTTTTTAAGATACTGGAAAGAAATTTTTCAAAATCTTTAAATTTTTCATTAGCCTTTAATTTGTCGAAGTTGCTAGAGAAGAAACAAATAATGGTTTTTCTTGACTCTTTTTCAAAAATATTTTTTTATCAATTATAGTAATTTTTTTCACGGAATCTTCGAATCTTCCTCAGAAATTACGAAAATTGGAAGTTTTTCGAATCTATCTTTATAACTAACTCTAGACAAAAAAATGTCTTTTTAGAAAATCAGAAATATTTTTAAGAGATTTTTTTCCGTCTTTCAAGGTCATCAAAGTTGCTGGAGAGAAAAGCCTCAAACTCACAAAGATACGAACTATTTTCAAAACTTAGATGATTTACAGAACGCACGAAATGCGATGAACTTCTCGGTTAAAAATTTCTTTTTCAAATCTCAATCTGGTTAGTTAAATTAGTTCTAAGTTCAATCTTGGATATGCTAAAAGACTTCCTAAAGGCTTCAAAAAAATCAGAAAGAAAAAAACTTAAAATATAAAATTGTAGAAAAAGAAATTTTGTGTCTCCAAGAGTGATTGAACATCAGCGATCACGAAATTCGATGATATACGCTTTCAAATCGATCATCAAAAATCTTCACCTTATACGAACTCTATTGGATACAAAAATAAATTAGTCCATAAGAAGGGATTGAAAATGATAAATTTTCTAACTTTGCGTAGCATTTCCAGCATAAAGTGTGGAGAAGAGAAATAATCCTAGGAAAAATTGAAATATCGTGGAAGCTCCAAATTTTCATATTTCGTGGAAGCATCGAAAATTTAAGGTTAGTAAAATTGAGAAACCTAATAATGAAGTTTCGATAGTTATCAAACATATAAAGATGAAAATATCAAAAGGTGTCACTGAAAAAAGAGTCACTGTGAAAAAAACGACATTTCTGAATAGCCTAGAAAAAAAAATCAGCTGACCTGTTTGAAGGATTGCAAGAAACGTCAAACTTTTGAGAAACATGACGGATCTTGTGTACGTTTTGTGTACACGGCGACGACGTGTTGCGATCCGAATAAGAAAGTGGGCGGAGCTTCGACCCGTTCCTCCTTTGGCGATTTTTGTGCACGCGGCCTCCGGTCATCCTTTTATGGTTTGCCGGGGCATTGGAATAAGGTTGTGAGAAGACAGTCAAAGTGCGTGGAATGAGGTTGACCAAGCCTTTCATCGTACCGAAATAGTCCAAATCGGAAGTCGAATATTATCCGAGAAACCAGCTACACAAAAAAAAGACAATTTACTAATTTCACATCCGAAACTTTGAGATATCAAGATGACTATGTCGTTATCCAAACTTTTTTTAATTCAAAATCCTAGACTTTTTCAGATCATATTAGGCTGTTTACTAAGTTTCTTTCTTTTCCCAATGGTTTTTTCAAAAAACATTCTCAACCAAAAAAGCGCATCTTAGAATTCTGTTGTTATAGTATTTACTAGTACACAATCTGAAGTTCAGGTTAAAGTTTATTTCATTCCTATAACAGTAAACAGTAGAAAGATACAGCATTTTTCTTTTTAACTCGAATAATATCGATTTTTGGAAAGTTTTGCGAATTTATTTTTTATCTTACTTTTTCAATCTCATCATTCAAACGAGTTACATAAAAAGTAAACTGATGTCGTGTAGTTTTTCATAAAAGTTTTTGTTTGCTTCCAAAAAATTTGAGAAATGAGTTAATTATTTAGAAGCCAGACCATACAAATTTATGATTGGCCAACATTGTTGAAACACTGCGCGTTCTGTTTTCGTTTGATTTTCCCCATATTTTCCCTATATAATACATTTGTAATTATATATCAGATTTGAGGTTTTGATAAAAGTTATAGGCATGACATTAGCAACCGGCAGCTACCGTGAAACTCGATTTAATTAAATTTAATTTTACAGCCTTTTTTCATCAAAAAATGTTTATAGCACCAGGGCAGTGGTTTCTATCCACTCTCAAATTTTCTGTTCTTTTGCTATCCCTCAAGTTAATAAAAAAAACAAGTACAACAAAGGTCACTGCAGCCATGTGTCAAAGCAGAAGTGGTTCAACTGAGTTTTTCCGGACTAAAATTTTGAGAAAGGTAATGAACTGAAATGACAGCTTGATGAACTTCTGGAGGCTCTCTGACGGCGTCAAACGTTTAGACCTTCTGGAGAAAAAGTTACTGATACAGACCATGTCTGTACTAACACCACAAAAAAATCAAAATCATCCTCAAAGCCGTTCATGAGAAAAGCGTCCAAATGTTCAGCGACCATGTCATTGTCATTGATCACTGACCAAAACTTTTAAAGAAAAAAGATTTTTAGGCTGGCTTTTTGTTTAAAAAGTCAGCTTGCCTACTTTATCTGTACTTCCATCATCCCTCGTTGTCATGAACTACAAAACATTGAATCATAAATTTTTTTAGTGAAAAAAAAAATTATTTCTAAGAGCGGTTGAAATCGAGTTAGCTGCCTTTTTTGACTATATCATTGCTCGTTTTGAAGTTAGGAACTCCAAAATTAACAGTCATGCTACCAGATAGCTGATGATAACAGTGGAAAAATTGTTTGCTGTTTGAATCCAAATTCGAAAAGTTATATACACCGAGAAACTTTCAACCGCAAAAAGAAAGAAACTTAGTAAACGACCTAATAAATAGTCTGATTAACTAGAAAAAAAAATCTAGGCAGTTGTAGGCTGAAAAAGAAAGTTTTTTCAGTTTGCGGTTACACTTTTCAAAAAAAGGGGACATTGTTGTAGGTGATATGCGGAAAGGCTCAAAATGCTTCTTACTCCTTATTTTTACAAGAAAAAAAAAGAAATATCTAAACGATGTCCACTCTTTAGAGATTTCATCCTAAAAATTTTCAGGTCCGTTTTCAGAACAGATGAAGGCAATCAGCTTCCTTGTAAAAGTTTATTCGAAAGTTCAGAGTTGGAAATAAGCGATGAATTTCTCGTTTGGGAACCGTCCCAGCGGGAAATCTGAGCAACTACCTTGAGAGGAACGATTTGCCCGGATGATGTCACGCTTTCACTGCGGCGCCGTTTTTCGGACAGGTTACCAGAAGTGAAAGGCAATTGTTGCGTCACGGACCTCGGCACTCGACTTGCCGAGATCCTCCTGAAACTCCCCGTCGCCATGCTCTCCCTCGATCCAAGTCTTCTCCTGCTTCTTCCCGTATTGTGAGTCGTTCTTTGAAGAAATACTCCTTTTTATTTCGATTCTTATAAGAATTACAAGAGATCGAAGACAGTACTATGTACAAAAATTTTGATGGAAAGTTTAGGAGCCAGTTTTTTTGCTGGAAGTTTTTTTCATTTGAAAAAAGTTTTTCTGAGGGAAATACTTATTAAAAAATTTCTTTTTGGTCGTATACTAGATGATGGTAAGGCGAATGTTCAAAAATCTGAAGGATGAACAACAGTTTCATCAATATGTCTCGAAAAAGTGAAAAAACGCCTTTTTTTTCTCCGCTCCTTTGAGATTCTTTTTCTTAAACACATTCTAGATCATTAATCTGAAACCCTTTTTTCCCTTATTAAAATATCTTGCAAAACCTGTCAAAAGACACTCGGAAAATAGTTTAGAGGAAAAATTTCACCTGGCACCCAACGCCAGAGCTTCTTAGATCCCAGAAGTATCTCTGATGCCTTTCCAACAAAGTTATAGTTTCCATCTTCATGAATATGCTAAACCTTGAACGTTTACTTCAGAACGAACACCCAGTTCCTCGGTAGCTCTCTCTACGGAGCTCTCGGAGCCTACAATGACAACGACATGTGTAGGTACATCTCCTGTCCTTTTGGCCAATACTGCTGGAACGGAAACTGCCTCTCATCAGGTACTTCGATGGGATCTCGGTAAGTTATCATCGAAAAATGCGCTATTTTTTATTATTTTTTTTTCAACTTCCAAATAGTTGAAACTAATCGCTCGATATTTCAAAGCTCCCTCAAACAAGAAACAAAAATTATAACCAAAAACCAAACTTGGCTCAAGGAACATGGGCGGAATGAGCGGTTTGGCAGCGCTGACATCAGCCGCATCAATGTACAACCTTGGCGCGATGCCAGGCAGAGGTTCGCAATTCCAAACTCCACCACTGACATCCGGTGCAGTTATCCAGTAGCTTTCGCTTTACACTCGATAAAAAGTTGAAAGCTTCTCATTCGTGATCTTCAGGATTAGGTTACGCTGGCTATCCAACTGGAATGGGAGGAGCTGCTCTTGGTATGGGGTACGGTCCTGGACTTGGCAGTGTCGGAGGTCTGTCAGTATTAAACGTTCCTAATTGCGAAAGTTTGAAAAGCCCCTAAAGAAATCTCAAAAAAAAAGCTTACAAAATGTCGCGTTTCGAGTTTTTATGCGATACCTAGATAGTGATTTCAGGTCTCCAGGCGTGCAGCTTAATGCAGCAATGCCTCAATGGTCAAATTTGCGTCAACGGCTACTGCAGCCGAAGCAACGTGGCTTACCAAGGTAGCCAAGTGCTGCCATCCGAAACAAGTTGGCCCCAAAGAAAGAATATGCCGAATTCTTTTAAATTTCAGCTTGCATGACCGGCGCCACATGTCCCGTTGGACAGTACTGCATCAGCGGAATTTGTATGCAAAACCCCATGTCGAGCACCTTTGGTAATTATATTAACTATATTCTCGGATCAACTTTACCGTTTGAGCTTGTCATAATGGCATTTCTTGCCCCATGGGTATGGTTTGTCAAATTGGCAGGTGTATACCGAATGGACTCCCTGGGATGTATCCGACCTACGGAAAAAGATGATTAACTCCTTTTTTTTCTTTCTATTTAATGCTCTTGAAAGTAATAAAAGTTTTATCTCATGTACATGCGCTTATAGTTACTGTTAGTTGCAAAATTATCGTTTCCCGTAAAAAAGGAGCGTTATTTCAAACGCTCTGCAAGTGTTATCTATACAGAAAAAAAAGTCACGTATTACTATTATCAAAAAAGATAAAACGAGTAACAAACGAATAAATAAAGAGTTGCGAAAAGTTAAGCAGGTGTCGGAGAAGTTTCGAGGTTTCGGTGGACCATTTGCTCTTTCAAGATCAAATGAGACACCTAAACAATCATAATGTCTCTCTCGATGTGAAATTAGATAAAACTAAATAAAAGAAAGGAGCAATATACGAACCTTGTTGAGAGTCTCAGTGAGCTTGTGCACATTGCTAGCCCAGTTATCGAGTTGTTCAACGTTGGCTTTGCGCGCCCTGAGGTTAACAACGCGAGAAGGACGATGCAACTTGGCATCAATAATTTGACCAGTCACAATCAAGTTGCAGACGAAGGATTCCATCTCCTTAATGAACTTTTTGAGAAAAAATATATGAGCGGAACAGAAAAGATTGAAAGTCTAACGGAAAATTTTAAAAAGTTTGCGAATGGAAAAATCTCGAAAAAAAAAATCTAAGTCTATAAAAAATTGTAACGGTGGACCTGATCCAAGTTTCCTGAAAATCTCGACCGGTTTTTTTGGTAATTAAAAAAACTCTGCTTTAATTAATACTTTTATTTTTTTAATCTAAATGTTCAAATTTTTTTATACATATTTGAAAAATATTATGAAGAAAAAGATTGAAATTGAAGTTTTGAAAAAAATAATATAGAGAACTTTTTCAATTTTTTTATTACCAAAAGCAAATTAGTGCTCAAGTTTAACGAGGAAATTTTCCCCCAAAAGTCGAAAAAAAAAAACAAGAGTTTCAAATATACTTACGTCTATCGGGAAGTCCAAGAGTTCTGCGAGACGATCAAAAGTTATTTGAGTGTAGTACTTCGAAATCATCCTCATGTTCTGCAGAGTCAACGTAAAAAAAATTCCAAACTACAAAAAAGCTTCTTACATGTTCACCAACTCGAAGATGAAAATCGTTCCATCGTTTTTCTCCTTCTTTTGAAGAATCGAAAATCTACATGAAATGTGTAAAAAGATTTCGGGAAGATTACATACTCCAGTGTCAGGCGCTGTTGGAGTTCCTCGGCGCAAAAGTTTTTCATAAGACTTGATGATCGTACCCTTGTAAGAAATCAGTTCTTGAGTAATGAAAAGGTCGACGATTGCCTTAAAATTTTCGCTTCAACCAGAGAATAAACTTATTTAAAAACTTTATGTTCAGGCACGAGCTCCAATTCCCGTTGAACAGCTATCCGATTGAGAAGGTCCCATTGTTCGTTTGAATGAGGCGCAAGAAGACAGAAAACAACAGCATTTCGAAGTGTTGCTTTGGCTTTCGCTGAGTCGCTTTTCACCTTCGGGGTTTCGTAAATAGCACTTGAATGAAAAATGAAATTTAGTTATAATTAATAATAAAAACCGATAATATCGACAGATATCCAAATAATTCTCGTCATGAAGTCCGATCTTCACCATTTGATCGTAGTATTTTAGCTTCAAATCTTGAACCTAAATTTAGTAAAATTGACGCGATAGCTTACAATAAAACTACCGCATCTTTATCTGAATTGAAAAAAACTTGATATTAATTTTTTTCGAAATGATGGTGGCACGAATGAAGTCAGAGCGGGCAAGAGAAAAAGCGGATTTGCTCGAGCAAGTATTCAACCTTTAAAAAATTTTGAAATAATGCGATGGCCAATTTCCACCTTCTCTTGGATCTCCATGGAACCGTAAGTTTCCACTTGAAGCTCGAGCAACATAGTGGCCGCCTCTTCCAATTTTCCTTCTTTCTCCATTTTCTTTACAACCATCGAAGTCAAACGAGCTCGTTCCACTTCTACGTATATCTTTAAAAAAAAATTTCCCTGAAAACTGGGCATACTAACCTTTCCCGCGGTCACAGCGCGAAGCGTCTCAATGAGCTTCATTTTAGTTTCTTCGGTAGGAAGCTTTTCAATCATGGCCACACAATCTCGAACCTAGGAACGAGACATGATCCAAGCCAAGAGAGATTTGTCACCATTCTCGCGATAGCTACTTTTATCAAAAGACGCTTTTTAGAAAGAGTCAAAACCGTCTCATTCAGTAAATCCCACTTGCCGCCTTCAAAACAAAGCTTCACCTGAATTCAAAGTGTCAGCAACTTGAAAAACTGAATTTTTTTCCAACCATGTGTTGTACAACGCGAGTGTTGCTCCTCATGTCAGTGCCGAGTCTTGAAAGTTTCTCAATCTGATTGAGCGATTCCACCGCACCCAAAACGTCTCCTTTCTGTGCATAAAACGGAATAACTCGAATTTTAGAATTAAGGAACCTTAGCAATCGCGTCCGCTTTCAAAATCGCCTCGTCGACTTGCTTGGCGTAATCGACCTCCATTTTGAACAATCTGCCATCACCAACCTAAATTTCCTTTTTATTTCATAGTCTGAAATTTCATAAACCTGCGCTGCTAAATGAGCCATAGCTTCGAGATCCGATTTTTCCCCAACCGAAATCGGATCAACTTTAACGGGTTGTCGCTCCATATTTTGGCTCTGAATCAATATAATGAAAAGCTATAAACTGTCAAATACATTAGGAAAGAAAGCAAAAAAAAAATAATCATCCTCCACTCACACAATTCAAATAAAAAAACCACAGATTTTTACCCTCAAAGGAAAACCTATATTTTGTTTTTTTCAAATACTCTATTGCTTGGCAATGAAAAAAGCAAAAAATAAAGAATAAAAAAATTCGGTGGAATAAAATAAGCAGATGAACGAGTTAATCAAATATTTATATATTCAAATATTTTTAATGAAATTCAACTGGATCGTGAATTTTTTTCGAATGAATGGATATACTTGTAGCGCCTCAAAAATTAATTTAGAAATGTTATCTTTCCTATTTCTTTTTTTTAATTAAACAAGGAAAAAACACCTCTGAAAAAACAAGAAGCTTTTTATTTAACTTTTTCACTGAATTCAGTTAATTTTCAAATAATGACAAATCGCACAGACATAGGACAGGTACAGTATCTCCCCTCCATTCGAGACGCGCTTTTTGGCGGGAAAGCCAAATACGCCGTTTTGAGCCGAAAATCCCTCGAAATAATCAAGAAAGCTCCTTATATGACTATATTTTGTCTCAAACAAAAATGTGTGAACATCGCGAAAATCAAAAAGTTTTATTGAAACCGTCAAAAAAGATTTTCCCTGCAATATTAAATTTTTTTTTCCATCTCGCTATGCCACTTTTTGTAATTTTCATTCGGTTTTCAACACAGTCGTATTGAGGACACATTTAAGGCCGAAGGCGCTTACAAAAAAAAATCCACAACTTGTTCCCCATTTTTTTTTGTTGTATGATACAGTGCGGGTTTTTCTTTCTTACATCGAGCATTCATCAATTAACCTTCTGTTTTTCAGCAAGTGATGTTTTACGCGCAGTTTGTCCTTGCTAAGAAGGGGCCTCTAGCAAAAATTTGGCTGGCAGCCCACTGGGAGAAAAAGTTAACAAAGGCTCAAATTTTCGAAACCGATGTCCCTCAAGCGGTAGAAGAAATGATAAAGCCAAAGGTGTGCTTTTTTATTATGATTTTCAAACAACGAAAATACAGGTAAAAATGGCGTTGCGCACAACAGGACATCTATTACTCGGAGTTGTCCGCATATATTCGAAGAAGGCGCGATATTTACTGGCAGACACCAACGAAGCCGTCCTGAAGGTGACTGTATGATTTAAGTTGTTTTAAATGACTTTTTTTTCAGATCCGTTTAAACTTCCGCCACGGTTTCAACTTGGAAATTGAACCCTTATTGATGGAAGATTATGATGTTAATCAAGAAGTTAGTTTGGAGTTTAGTTTGGGAATGCTCGTTGTTTTGTTAGATGTTCGAGGAGATGAACGTGACGATTCCAGAGTTTCTTGAAGCTGAAGCACAGATCGACTATGAAGTGAGTCTTTTTTTGACCTCATAAATAAAATTTTATTAAATTTATTATTGCGTAAAGTGGCCGAATAATTTTCTCATATCATGCCGTGTTCAAAGTGATTTCACGAGATAAAAGTAGTCGTCAGAGAGTGAAAAAGATAGCCGAACTTTGGAGAGTCAGAGATAAGTTAGCGCTTTGCGGAAATTACTGAACGCTGGATCAATTTCAACAATCAATTAACATTTTTAAACGTTGGACGAAGAAATTTTTGGAAAAAAAGTTTGCAGGCCAATCAGTGTAGATTGGAAGACATCACTCTAAAAGATGACTATGACATGTTTGGCGACTGCTTCCGTCATCAAAAGTTGCTTGTGAGTCCCTATCCAACTCAATAATTTAAATACTTCTTCAGCTTGATGATTTTGGAGAAGAATCTGTCTACGGTTCTTTTGAATCATCTTCTATCCCTACTCCAATCGAAAGGCAGCCATCTTCACTGATAATGGACAATGGAGAAAGCTCTATGCAAATAAGGTTTTTTTTTTCTCGTTTTTCGATTATCTCATTATTTTCTTTTAGGCCCGATGGCGATGTCGTTCTACAGGAATTCGTTAGCAAGGTAACAGGAGAACATGCAGGCTTCGCCTTTGAAGATGCTGGATTTGCTCCAGAAGATGCTCATCTTTTTAGTATGTTAGCCGACGATGTGGAGATGCAAAGAGAAGAGATAGACAACTTCGGTAAAAAGTTTTTTTTAGAATAAAATGAATGACTTTCAGTTTTCCAGGAGACAGTATTCGCAAGCCGAATAGCAGCGTTCTGCAGGAGAAACAGAAACAAGGTGAAAATTTTCAACGCGTTATGAAATTTGAGCTTTTCTTCAGATTTCAACGAGGGACGGTCCTCCTTCGAACTGCAACCTCTAGATCTCAACCGACTTGGAGCTCGCGCTAAAGGAAAAAGAACCACAAAAAAGTAGAATATAATAATCTTCTATCATTAAGTTCTGCTTTTACAGAAGGAAGCTTGTAATAGACGATGCAACGAACATCCCCAGCGAACAGTTGAAAGATGACATGCAAAATTTCAGGTAAAAGTTGAATATGAAACGCTGTTGACAATTTTCTCAGTGATATTATTGTACCATTGTCTCTTGCCCCGCCAACGAAGAAGTTGATGAACATTTGTCACACCGGAGATGTCAATTATCTCATGAATACTCCGGGGATGGATATCGGTCACCATGACCTTATAAAGGTAAACCTTCTTTCTTTTTTATTTTGTTTATTTCTAGGTTCTAGGCATATAAAGAGTGCCTCGTTCTACGACTTCATAAGCCTAGCAATGGCCATGCTCCTGTCGATGATCCTTGCGAGGAATTGTGTCTGAGTGATGAAATTTTACCAGATGGAAATTATTTGGAGGTTTTGTCGAAGTTCGAAGCTAGTTTTATTGTGACTGTTCAGGACACAAGAATGAATGACTACGCCGATTTTGAGGAGGAAGGATTTGCGGCCGAAAATCAGTCGGTGATAGAAGCTGTCAGAGACATTTCGGATCTTTCTGTTCCGCAGAACAGAAGCGCCATTGGGTTCAATTCAATTTTACATGAAGAGGTTATCAATTTTTTTTTCTTTGTTTTCTTAATTGATTGTTACAGGAAAAAGAAAACGACCCGTTAGAGCCGCAAGCGACTCCTTCACGAGGATGTTTGGAGGTAACTTCTAGGAATATTCCAAAGTAATGAAAAAAGGAGTCTCTCTCCAAAAAAAATTTCCATAAAAATACTGAGTTCTCAATGTATCTCTCCGTTTTAGGCCTATGGATTTGGGAAGAAAACTGTGGACGAATGCAAGTGGATGAAGCGCACTGAGACCATACTCAAGAAGATCTCGACGGAGATTGAGAACAGCGGAAAAGTTTGAGTTTTGACACTTCTTAAGCTAAATTTGAACTGTACAGGCTAGCTTCTCAAATGTTGTGCGTTCAGTTGGAACAAGAAAAAGTGCTGCAGAACACTTTTATGCTCTACTATCGTTAGCTAAGTTGCAAAAAATACAGGTAATATCATGAATTTGTTGTCAAAGAGTTTTTTTTTTAGGTTGAACAAGAAGAGCCTTTCGGAGATATTACTATCCTGCCTGGACCGAAAATGATGTCTCCATTCGAAGAAAGCATCGTTCGACCTTTTACTGAACGAAACGCTTGATTTTTGGACTTTTATATTTGCTATATTCTTGTCTCATTTCCAGTACAAATCAACTAACCCACTCACACGTGTACAAAAACCAAACATAATAAACTTTTTTAAAATTTACATATGATACCGTGTCTTTTCAGAAGGTCATTCTTCTTTCGAAATTTATTTATACCGTTAAGTTTATTTTCTTCGTTTAAAAATTATTTTAGGATGGCTTCCCGTGTCAACGTTTGCTCCGTGAACTTCTTGGAGAACCCTGGCATGTTCACCGACAAATTCCGCTTGGAAATTACCTTCGAAGTTTTTGAACACCTTCCTCATGGTTTTTTTTTTCTTGTCGCACTAAATATCTTATCGAATGCCTTTTTCCGATTTGGAATGGGAACTCGTATATGTTGGGTCTGGAACATCAAGAGAGTTTGACCAGGCTCTCGACTCTGTTGTCGTAGGCCCAGTTCCAGAAGGTCGGCACAAATTTGTTTTTGAGGTAGGATTCATTTTTGATAGAAACTGATTAAGTATTCTAGGCATCTCCACCAAACTCGGAAAAAATCCCTCAAGAAGATTTGGTCGGCGTCAGTGTTCTGCTGCTTCGATGCAAGTACAACGAGCAGGTAGCTGATTAATTCTCTTTTTAGAAACTTTTTCAAAAAAAAAACTTTTTTTAGGAGTTCCTCAATCTTGGTTGGTTTGTCTCGAACGACTACAACGACGAGGAGCTGAAGGCAAATCCACCAGTGAAGCCAATCGTCGGAAAGGTTTTATCGAATTCACGCAGATATTGTTTGAAAACCAAATTTCAGCTGGCGAGGACTGTACAGATTGATGACCTCAGAGTGACATCATTTTCAATTAATTGGGGTGGTGAGCAGCCGGTAGAATATCCGCCAGAGGAAGAAACTGTCGTGGATGAGACTGATCTCATGCCGTTGAACGACGAGGGAGATGACGACGAAGAAGATGTAAGCTTTTTTTTCTAATTTGTTTCTTTATGAAAGGTGTATGAAAAGCTACTTCCTTTTTTTTTACCTCAGGGTTATGACTAAAATTTCTTAAAAGTGTAATTTGAATCAATGCTTCTGCAAAAAAAAACTGTTCCAACGAGTTTTGAATATATACTTATAAAAAATAAATCCGATAAAATACTAACATTTGGTTACCTCCAAATAAACTATCGAAAACGCAACTAATTATTAACCACCACTGAAAAATGTAACATTAATAGAGGCCTTCATTGATTTAGGGAAAGCTGGCATTTTCTTTGTCTTATATTACCTTTCAATTCAATACTTCAATACACCAAAATGTGTGAATATTATTTAATACTTCAACACACCATAATGTGTAAATATCATTTGGTAGTTTCTAAATTTGAGGACGAAACTGAAGATGAGAAAGAAGAAGGTGAGGTGGATCTTAACGAGAGCATCGAGAAGATAAACGATAATGTGACAAATTCACTGGATGAGATGGAAGTCGACACTAATCAAGGTACATAATTATCTAGATCAATGGAAATTAATTTCATCTATTCAGGGGGTGAAGGAATGGAAGTGGCTTCTGAAGAAGTCGCTACCGACGGGAAGTCAGCTCCGATGGAGATCAGCTCAGCTCCACTTGTTGATAAAACTAACGGAAACAACGAATGATTGCATTAAATTCCTTACTAATCTAACACTGTGACATTAACTATTTGATATAATTTGATGTGTGAAATGCGGAAATTGAATGATGATAAACGCTTTATTCATCGATGTGGTTATATTAACGTAAAACATCAAAATGCGGCAAAAAATTACACGAACCGTTGTCAATAAGGCAGGAAGTACCGGGCGATTGTAGAACGATCCGGTTGTTGATCTGAATATTTGACGTGGTGATTAGGGCTTTCGAAAGAGTTCCTAATGAACAACCCCGTTAGAAAAATCGAAGTGCGACTTGAGAACCCGGAGAATATCCACTTGAGATCCTCAAAAATAAAAATTAGAGTTGATATTGAATAAAGTGACCAACCTATATAATCATGACGGGTTGGTTGCACAAGATATGTAACTAACGAAGCCTAGTTAGATTAAACTATAATATGACAAAGAAATGGTATATAAGTTTAAAATAGAAAATATTTTTTGAAAGAAGAAATCTATTCATCGTTGATGCTGTAACAGAGGCGGAAGTTGCGAATCTGAGACTCGTTCATCATTTGGAGCAAAGATCGCAGGAAAAAGTTAAAAGACGGGTAGTCTTGTCGGACAACCCACAGCTGAGCACACGCCTCTTCTGCAATAATTTTGGCTCCAACAAAAAAAAAATTTTATTTCAACTGAACATGATGACATTAACAAAAATGTCCATTTCACATGTCTCATAAGGAAAAAAAGTTCAAAGAAACTCAAAAAAATAAACACTGAAGTATAATCTTGAACGAATTGAGAAGAGGGTTTTTTAACTATAAATTTGCTACTAAATGTAAGTTATAATGAACTTATTCAGGTCGAATTTCCATTTGGAAATCGACTTTGATTTTTGATTTAAGACAAAAACTCAAAAATAGTCAAGTTCGAAAATCGAATCTTCAAGAAGGTTCATAAAAAAATTATGATAGATACTTATCTGCTTTTTCTCATTTTGATGAAAAAAAAAAGTTTGATGACGTTAAATTCAGAGAAAATAACCTGATTCTTGCTCGGAGTACTGGAAAAATTGGCGCAAAACCAAAGCGAGCAAGGCTTCTTCGCCTCCCACGAAACGCTCAACATGAACTCTGGAATCGTGATTATAAAACTTCAGACACTGAAAACTAAACTGATGTTGTGAAATCAGAAAATGTGTCTTGAAACTCCATTGAATCCAATAGGATTAACATTTTTCGAAACTTTAACTCGATTTGGATATTTAAAAGATTATTCGACGAAAATACCTATCACAAGCGATCTTGCAATCACCGATGAGATCATAAGGGCAGACAGAACGAATCAGTTGACTGTCGTCGGAATTCTTCCCGACTTCCTGTGGCGTCACCTTGGGCGAATCCATCGGAATTGCTGTTCCGATAGATCTGAAATTTCGAAAAGCTCAACAAATATGAAGAAAAAGTTCAAAGTTTTGTTGGATATGTTTTTCTCACTGAACGGCAGTCAATTCTCTCTTTTTAGACATTTGTCAAGGACGTGAAAAAGAGTTTTTTAAGCACTAGTGTGAATAAAAATGTTATACTTTCAACAACCCTCGCAAAGAATTCCTTAACTATACTGGATTGATATTAAAATCTATTAAAATTACAAACCGATTGCCGTCCATCTTCTTGAGAAGCCTCTGGCGTAGTAACTTCTCGTCATACTCATCATAGTCCTCGTCGTTTCCCACTCCTTCCAGTCTTTCGGATAAGTTCGAAGAAGCGCGACCTTCCTCCAAAACGTTCGATTCCATATCCAACACGTAAAATTCACTGTAAAATGGATATATAGAAATAATACCTATATATTACTCACTCTACAGAACAAAGGCGATCGATCCGCTCCTGTGAAACAGCCTCCAAGCGAAGGTCAACCTCTTTTTTTTCTTTTTGAGTTGATGATATCCGATTTCTTATCACGCTTATACTGTTGTTGCACGATTTCAACGCAGCCTAGAACAATAATCTTCGTTGGAAAGAACTTAAAACTCACTATATATTTGTTCCTTTCTCTCACAGCACTTTCCAGCTCTCTCATTTGATCATCAATCTTATATTGGAGTTGAAAACTGTCCTTTCTCCTGAAAAAATAAATTGAAAAATTAATAAGAAACAAAAACTCACAAAGAGTTCTCAACATCTTCCAATTGCAAATCATAGCTAGGTTCGGCTGGGGATCTCTGGAAAGCGGATCGGCTATCGTGAGAGGCATTTGAGCCCCTCCTCGAGCTTTTCATACGAGGCTTCTCCACGCAGTTCTCTCCTAAACAACATCATGATTGAAACATGACATCTCAAAAAAAAAAAAAAATTACGATTAAACCCTTTTTGCGCGATCAGGAATATTTCCTATTCTGGATCAAATTCATAGCAATAGAGTTTCGATACATCCATATAATTACACTTGACGTCGATTTTTTTGTTTACACTTAGCTTAATTGTCCGAAAAACAAACCATTCAGACGAGTTTCAAATGATGGAGCTTCCTCCACGTCCATATCAACTAGTTCGTAATTATCATTCTAAAAGAAAAATTTTATACGCGTTCAAGAAAATCTCAAACCGTCACTTGTGGAATCGTAGTTGTTCCGGGAATTTCTATAGTCTCCGGCAAAATAGGAGGTGGTGGCGGAGGCGGCAGAACACCCAGATTTGTCTAAAAATTGATTTGAAAAAGATCCAGACACACGCAAAACATACATTATCTAGATCCAAGTTCATACCAAACGCGCAAAACGGTTCCTCTCTATTTTTTTTAGACTTTGAACTATCTTCAAAAATCGAAATGTTTCTTTGAGAAATGAGGGGTTGACGGAACCTCTATCCTTGTGAGAGTGCGAATGTTGTTGAGATCTCCTTGACCTCGAACGTTTCCGTGATTTCGACTTATCTAAAATAAACAGCTTTATATTTACAAAAAAAAAAAAAACCAGAATGGCGCCTCTGGCGATTCGAACTGATGGTTTTCTTGCTTCTCTTTTCTTCTCGACTTGTGGAATTGACTGAAAAATTTAACTTTCCATTTTCTGGACGAAAACTATACCCGAAGCCTTTCGAGGTCTTTTAGAGGCGCTTGTACGTTTTTTATCGTCCCCCGACGTAGTGCGAGCTTCTAATTTATTGGTTTTTTCTTCTTTATTCGCACGCGCCTTCTTCAATTGAGATATGAGTATTTCGCGAAGCTCGTCTGGGTCATCATCAATTTGAATGACGGGTATTTCCGTAGAAGTTTTTGTCTGAAAAACAAAATTTTTGAGAAAACAGGTGTGGAAAACCTGTTTGATTATTTCATCGATTGCGTTTTCATCGTCGCTGTCTTTTTCAAGTCTGTTTTCTACGTCCTTAGAACTGAAAAACGAGAACACTAAACTTGATAATTCATAACAAAGGTAACTGACCTTTCGCTGTCGGAAATAATTTCTCCGTCTTCCAAACTCTTATCCGACATCATACAAACTTCTTCCATGGTTTATGACACTGTAAATTTAGATTTAAAAAACCAGACGAGAAGATTGAAATAAGTGAAAAACAACATGTTTCGAAGGACGGAAAATATTTCAAAAATATTGTTTAAGAGGAAACCAAAAGCGTTGTAGCTTTTTTAATGTCATAAAAGACTGTTTCTGTGGAGGAAATCACATAACACAGAGTTCTAAAGCGGGGTTCAGGCGTGCTGCTGCAGAAAGCGCGCGAGCTAAATATAAATTTAAGATGAGGAAAAAAAATTTCAGCTTTACAAAAAAAATCTGCATGCAGCGAAAAGGCTCAATCTCTGCCATGGGCCTTTGGAAAGCCGGCACTGTAACTCTTCCTACGACCTCTCTTGTATCTGATGTTCTACGAGCGAAATTCACAACTTCTCTGCCTAAACCACAGCTCCGCCGCCGTTTAAACACAGTTGAAATCAATGAAAGTCGATTGCACATGTATGCTTACATTGAAGATGCAATAAACAGTTTTTTTAAAAAATCTCGATGAATTTGTTTGCGTTTTTGTCTAATAAAATTTTTTTGAAATGCCGTGTTCATCGGACACAATGAAAATTGATCCGAAATGCAAGAAGTTTGTTCCAAAACAAAATTAGTACTTTTTAGAGCAACTTTGGTGCTCAGATTAGCACGCTTGAAACATGTTCCCTGTTTCTACGATGAACACACCATAAAAATTTCGCATTTTGACGCAAGTAGAACGGCTGCTACTGATGAATATCAAGTTAAGAACTTTGAACTATATCTTGCACAAAAAAACTATTGCTTAGATCTAAGTGTTAAAAATTCATAAGAGACTTCTTCCACCTAATTTGCCGCGTTTCTCAAATTTGCCTAATGAGTTTGGATTGCGCCAGAACCTTTAAAACTTTCTAAAAATTTAAATGAAAGAAAAAAAAATAAAATCAAAAACCGGCTGGGTAGCATTTACAACGGTTCGCGGCGGGACCTCTTTTGCAGTTTGGCACAAGAAAATGGTAGCGCTAACCCCTTTTCCTTCATTATTTTATCCGTTCGAGGTTTTTTCTGGCCTATATTACTTTCCCTGAACCAATTGGCTCATTTAAAGAACGATTAGCAAAAACTTCTTGTGATCATGCAAAAATTATTATTGCAAAACCAGAGAAATAAATGCATTGAGGCATTTTTGGGCACAAGAATAAGCAAAAATTTTAAATTTTGAGAAATTATTCATATATTTTTTGTCCCTGAGTCTTTTTCAAATTAATATGATTTATTTAAATTCTCAGGTTTCTTTCCGATGATGAAGTAATATATATGATTCTCTTTTTCCGAAATAACTTGTGTTTGTTTTTATTTTTTGGGTCATCAGAAAATCGTTTAAAGGGTTCACCATTGCTGAATAATGTCTGACGGAGTCGTCGTTCCGCCACCAGTAGCCCAGCCAGCTCCACAAACGATTCGGCGCGGTGTCGTGAAACAAGTACGAAAAAAATCGAAATTTTTCAAAATTTGAAATTTTTTTTAGGTTCTTTCCGGAGATGCTGTTGTTATTCAAGGACAGCCAGTAAACGGTCCACCACCAGAGACAACCGTATATTTGAGCAACGTTACTGCTCCTCGATTGGGAAGAAGGCCAACGGAAACATCTACAGGAACTGCTGATGAGGTATATATGAAAGTTCACTAGTTCTCCTTCTCTTTAGAATTTTGAAATAATTTGAATCTTTAAAGCCATTCGCATGGGAGTCTCGTGAGTTTCTGCGCAAAAAACTCGTTGGACAGGTTGTCACCTTTGTGAAGGATTACACCGCAACTTCGGGAAGAGATCATGGACGTGTTTACTTGGGAGGCACAAGTGAGAGACCGAGATTTTTTTTCTTAAGTTTTTATTTCTTATTTTTATTTAGGTCCCGCGGACGCAGAGAATATCGCTGAAACCGCTGCCTCGGAAGGCTGGGTTGAAGTACGACAGGGAAAAGTTTCCGAGTTAGTGTTTCTGGTTTTTCCCTTTTCACGAAGTTCTTAGCGAGTACTCTACAAGGCTGACTGAACTTCAAGAACAAGCGAAACAAGCATCTCGAGGAAAATGGAGCTCGGATCACACCGCAGTCAGAGAGGTATTTTCGAAAGCGAGGATGACTAAATAGAAATCTTTTCAGGTGCGATGGGTGATTGAAAATCCCAGAGAGTTGGTAGACAAATACCATCAAAAGCCCGTCGACGCTGTCATTGAAATGGTTTTTACTCGTTTCTTCTATACCGAAAGTTCTTACGTTTAAGGTTCGAGATGGATCAACAGTTAGAGCGATCCTTCTGCCTGACTTTGAGTACATCACGCTTCAACTTTCTGGTGTTCGAGCTCCAGCGACCAGATCCAATACTGAGGGCAGAGTCGAGCCATACGCAGAAGAGGCCAAGTTCTTTGTCGAACAACGTCTTCTTCAGCGCGACGTTCAGGTTTGTTCCAAGTTTTTTTTTTTGAAAAACTGTTTGAAAAAAAAACAGAATTTTAAAGTACCTTTCATAAAAGTAATTTTTTAGATTGTGTTGGAATCTGTATCGAATCAAAATTTCGTCGGAACCGTGATTCATCCGCGTGGAAACATCGCAGAATCTTTGTTGCGTGAAGGTTATGCCAAGTGCGTCGATTGGAGCATCGGACTCTGCACCGGTGGAGCCGAGAAACTTCGCTCCGCAGAAAAGTCGGTTTTGAACTTTGGCTGTTTCCCTGAAACATTTATAGTTCTCTTTATCATCGAGTTTATTGATTTGCAGGCAGGCAAAAGAAAGCAAACTGCGTCTCTGGAAGTCTTACCAACCAACGTCAAGCGGTGTGAGCGGAGACAAAAAAGCGTTCACTGCTAAAGTCATTGAAATCGTCTTGTCTGACGCCCTTGTTCTGCTGAAAGACGATGGCAGCGAACTCAAGGTTCACCTATCTTCAATCAGACTTCCCAGGTTTAAATTTCTTTATTCTTTTTTCATTAAAAATTTTTTTTGAAGAGATGCCGAAGAGAAACCAGCCGTCGGAAGGCAATTCAGACCCCTTTACGACATTCCATTCATGTTCCAGGCACGCGAGTTTTTGAGAAAAAGGTATCTCACAAAAATTAATGTTTGTATTCATTCTTCCCCTCAGATTGATTGGAAAGAAAGTTAACGTCCACATCGATTACATCCAGCCGAAATCGGAGCAATTCCCAGAGAAAACTTGTGCGACGGTCAAGGTTGGCGATCTCAACATTGCAGAGGCTCTCATTGCTAAGGGCCTCAGCAAAGTCGTTCGCCATCGCTCGGACGACGAGAATAGGTTCTTCAGATGATCGATACTGTAAAAATTAATTTTGCCAGATCTTCGGATTATGACGCTCTTCTGGCAGCTGAAGCCAACGCTGAGAAAGGAAAGAAAGGGCTTTTCGCGGACAAAACAGCCGACAAAAAAGATACTCTGCGAATTCAAGAAATTGCTGGCGACGTTGCCAAATCCAAACAATTCCTGCCGTATCTTCAGCGTGGTGGAAAGTACTATTTATTTTGTTTTCTTTGAATATTATATCGGTTTGAAGAGCCGAAGGAGTCGTGGAGTTTGTTGCCAGTGGCTCTCGCATGAGGATCTACGTTCCCAAGGAAACTTGCTTGGTTACATTCCTTTTGGGCGGTATCAGCTGTCCAAGGGTGAGGATCTTCCTTTTAATTTCTGTGAACTTTTTCGTCCAAAGATAGTCACTGAAAAGACTAGTCGGATTTTTTTTGTTTCGTAAACTAAAGTTTTGAAATAAAAAAAAATCCGAGCAGAGTTTTCAAAGTTCTAGAATAAACGCTAACAAATTGTTCAATGTTCCGAAACAGGGAAAAAAATTTTGAAAGTCAATTTATATTGGACTTGCCAAAAGAACAGAGCCGTTCAATCACAAGGTGGGAAACTGTTCCGTTCCGCCGCTTTTTGGCTCGAGTCATAGAGTAGAAACAGAAAAACCCTGCGCGCGTGAATTTATCTTCGGACACGGCATACATTTTTTGAATCAGCCAATTACCAATGTCACACTATGGAAATAAGAACCTTTTCAGAGCGCACGAGTTGGCGCTGGAGGTGTTGTGAATGGAGCATCAGAACCGTTCGCTGAAGAGGCTGCCACTTTCACCAAGAAACTCATACTTCAACACGAAGTCGAACTGGAGGTCGGAGAAAAGATTACTTGGTTCTTACCTCATTCTTTTTCAAGGTTGAAAGTCTCGACAAGAGTGGCAATTTTGTGGGATACATCTTTGTGTCCACTGATGGAGGCCGACCTCAGAATCTGAGCGAGCTTCTTCTCGAACAAGGGCTGGCAACCCTTCACTTCACTGCCGAACGAAGTGGACATTACAACACGTTGTTGTCTGCTGAAAACCGAGCAAAGGCCGCTAGGTAAAATGGCTCGAAGGAAAATACATTATTGTTTAATTACAGGAAGAACATCTGGGCTAACTACACGGAAACGGAGGAAGTCTCCGAAGAGGCGGAGGTCCAGAAGAACGATACTGCTGAAAGAAGAGTTCACTATAAGAAGGTCGCTGTTACCGACGTTCAGAAAGTGAGAAAGCCCTGTCTCCGAATTTTTTATAATTTTTTTGATTCAGGGAAGTTTGAGATTCTCGGCTCAGTTCATCGAAGATGGCGCCAAGCTGGAAAAAATGACTGGCGAGCTGAGGGCTCATCTTGAGCAGAATGTCCCAGTCACAGGAGCCTACCAACCTCGCGTACGTCTTTGGTTCAAGTTTTTTTTTTACAAAATCGTTCATTTTTCTCTATGACTTGATCATGTGATTGATTTGCACCTTGCAAATCTGAAGGAATCGGGGATTCCAAAAAGAGTGAACTGGCCTTAGCGACCGCCATTTTCACAACCTCTAAGTTGAATGGCTTTCCTACAACATACCGATTTTTTTTAAACTGTCATAATAAGCAACTTAAATTTGAGTAGTTTTCAGCGTGGCGAACTCTGTGCAGCTAAGTTCTCTGCTGACGGACAATGGTACCGTGCCAAGGTCGAGAGCGCTCGTGGAGGTCAGGCAGAAATCTTGTACATCGACTATGGGAATGTGAGATTTTTTTAAAATCTCTGACAAAGATTAATTCTGGATAACTTCAGAGAGAAACTGTTTCTTCCACTGCTCTCACGCAACTTCCAGCTGGCTTCGGAAGTCACCCAGCCGGCGCCAGAGAGTTCACCCTCGCATTGACTGCTCTTCCAAGCGAGGTTCTTTTTCATCCAGCATGCTTTTCTTATTGAGAAATTAACTTCTTCAAATAGTATTCCCCGTTTGGATTGTCGAATATATTGTTTAAGGACTACGCGCCTTTCTGCCACGAAGAATTTTCCAATCTTCTGTTCTCGGTTCCTTCTGTTGAGATCAATGTCGAATACAAAGTCGGCACATCTGAATTCGCTCAGGTTTGCTCGAAATCCTCTCATCTCTGTCAACTAAAACATTCAGGTCCTCGTTGAACACAATGGGAAGAAGCTGGATGTTGCTAAGACTCTTATTGAAGACGGCTATGCCTTGGTCGACAAACGACGAGAACAGCGGCTGCAGCCATTGGTGCGTTTCTGGTCTCGAGCTTTTCATCTGAACTTGATGTTTCAGGTGCAAGAATACTCTATTGCTGAGGGAAAAGCCCGCAAATCACGCAAGGTCATCTGGGAGTTTGGAGACTTCACCGGAAACGATATTTAAATCATCATCTTTTTCTTTCTATCTGCCTTCTCTTCTCGGTTTTCTAGCCCGCTCGATTGTTTTAATTTTATATTGCCTCTTCCTGTGATCGTCTACACTGTTTTATTTGCCTTTCTTCAAGGCAGTTTTTTTCCGGGATTAAACGTACAGAGAGCTCTAAATTATTTAATATTTATTGTTAATACGTCGTTGTTAATAAATTATTTCTTGTCTGACAATTTTATCAGTGCGGTAATTGGTTCAGAGCCTTTCTCATACGTGAAGAAAAAGTGACGCGCTTTGAGTTTGAGCCAAATATTTCTAGATGAGCACAACTGGTCATCGAGCCGGCAGTTTCAAAAAACCGGCAAAAATCCACAAGTCCTGGAAGGGAAAGAGAACGAAAGGCGAGATCAATGATGCTAATCGTGGTGAGAAAATACTCAAGTTTCGAAATTTCGTCGGAATTTTTACTTTTCTTGCTTTGAGATAAGTTAAATATATGGTTCGAAAGGGGAATCGAGAAGTCGATGCAAGTTGGTATAGCTGATTCACGGCTGTCTTAAGCCATCGGAAAAAGGGTCCTGACACGATAATGCACGAGATAGTGCCTATCTCGTGGAGGGCGCAGACAGGCTATGCCCTCTCAGTGTCCCAAGCTAGGCGTGAATCAGCTATTCCGGGTAGCTACCGCTTGAGGTACCTACTTATTAGCTACTTTCATGATACCGGAAAGCATACGCTCGTCAGAAATCATACCCGGGTGGAAATTTTCGAAAATCGCTCGGAGACCTCTTTGATGGAGCAAATGAAGGTCCTGGAAATATTCACGTGCAAAATTTTCTGGCTATTTGGAGAAGTGCATTTCAAAGTCTCTTAATGGACTCTTTGACAAATTTTGATGGTCTTTTTTAGTGTTGATACGCTTTTATTAAAGATAAAAAGTTGTGCGGTCTGAGAGTTCTAGGATTTTCTCTTAGTGCATCAAGGAGTGTTCTTCAAAAATTTATTCATTAAGTTTTATTTTGATGAATTATAACGATGACGTTGACAAATTAAAATGAGCTTTGTTAGCTTTTTTCGAAACTTGTTGACGTGACTCGACTTTTTCTAGTATGAACTAAATTTGAGGTCGAGAAGGAGTCAAGGAAATCGTGAGAGGCTCCAGAGCCTCGCGCTCTATTTCGAAGGATGTTCGACGACAGCAGTCGAGGCAAATCCGCGCCGCCAAAATGCAGGCCGTCTTCCAGAAGCGCCGTTCATCCGACGCCCCTGTCGTCGTGGTCCGTTTTCCCTGTTGGAAGCTGAAAAAGAAAAAAGCTTGAAAAAATGAGAAAAAAAGCAGCGATAAGAAAATAATTCTTGAAATCTGTCAATTTTTGAGAGGATTTTTTTCTCGAAAAAGATTATTCCAAAATCATTTTTAGCCTCAAATTCATACAATCTTTAAAGAAATAGAAACATTGTTTTTTTTTTTTTGCCTTGCGCGCTTCAGAGAATTCGTGCCAAGAGCAAAAAACTGAGAGCGTATGTTTTCCAGACTGTTCTCTCTTTGGGGAATGGCGCCAGCGCCGGAGAATTTGTCTCGAAAGTCCTGAAAAGCGATGAAACTGTCGTTCGAACACAGGGACATCGTTCGATTCATGCGGCGTGAGTTTTTATTTTTTTTTTCTTTGAAATCTTTCTCAGGTGCTGAAATGTCGGTTTATGCTTTTTTTTTTTCATTTCTTTTTCTGTCGTTCCGAGTTTTTATCAACCTCATGAAGAACTTTCAAATTAAGTAAAATGAAATCACTATTTTTTTAGTTTTTTCCGGAGTGAGACCCTTCTATTTCAATTTTTTTGAAAGGGCTTTCGAAAAGGCAGTAAACGCATCGTTGAAAATCGTTTTGCAGAGTTTCTCGCTTCAAATCTCGTCTTTGCTTCCTAACGCCATCCCAACAAATGATGGACGATGTCCTGGACAGTGTCAAGGTAGGTTTTTGCTTTTGTAGTTCCTCTTTTTAATATGTATGTCGTTATCGCATACCTCATTGAACTTTCAAAAGACCAGATAAGTAAGGATTTTTAATTTCGAAATCAAAAAATCTATTGCGAGTTTTTGTGATACAATGCGGCTTTTTTCGAAAGTAAATGTGAATTTCGTACCTTATCAATTATGCCGACTACCTAAAAGTCCATCCTTCGACTTGCAAAAAAAGGAGGATAAATTGGAATATTTAGATCTGCGACATTTTATGCGTTTTGTGGCCTTTGGACGGGAACATCAGCGACTGGGACAACCTTCTCCTCAGTTTGGTGAAGGCCAACGGTATTAGCCATCTTTCATCTTTGCTCTCCTTATTTTTGTCTTATACTCGTATGAAAATACTTTCCATCGTCTTCTCAATTTTTGGATGAAAATACTGTCCCATATCGAACTTCGAATCAAAAGTTTATTTTTGTGAATAAGAAAAACTTTCTTTCACTCGTAGAAAATCAATTTTCTTTTAGGTGCCTTGATCTTTTTTTGGACATCTTTTTTTTATAGGGATCCCGAAGGTGGTGAACGTCGTTCCGGGGCTGAGCATGATTCCTGCCAAAAAACGCGAAGAAATGCGCAAGAATATTGAATCTCACATCGCCAATTGGTAATTTTTTCTGGCTTTGTGCGGATTTTGAAATTTTTATTTCAAGCTCTCATCGAATTTTGCTATTTTCTCTGTTAATTGCGAATCGGAGAAAGCTAGTTTCTGTATTTTTTGTGTAGCCGCTTCAATCAGCCGTTTCAGAAGTTTCCAGCGCCACTTTTTTGTAATAGGGAGTTTGACCAGACTTCGAGATCATACCGAATTCTGATGCAGAATATTCAAAGAAAAGCTGATATTAGAACTTTTGCAGGAGCCTAAACGCGACCGGGATTTCTTTGGCCGACAGTCCCACCGACGGAATTCAGTTTCTGCGTTCCCTGATCGAAACGAAGAAAAAGCCGCTTTCTCTCCAGACTTATCATCCTTATATGTACGTCGAGAAGCTCGACGTTCGGGATAGAACGGTAAATTTTGAATTTTTCATTCCATTATTTTTATCTAATGTCTTATATTAACAACTTATCAATCAAAATTTGTGTTAAATTGAAACCCATAATTTTGCCTTTCCCTCTCCAAAATGACCGTTGATCGCGTTTGACGTGTTGAATATTCTGACCGTTCAGTTCACTAAATATGAAATGAACTGATAAGAAATCACTGTTCAGTCGAAGCTTAGAACTCGATCGTTCATTTGAATGATCTGTTGAAAGTTCGATTGTTCGTTCATCGGTCATAATTTGACACATCAAGTTTTCGACATTTCGTTTGACGATCATTGAAATGACCTGCCGCTGAAAGTTCATACGATCATCGTCCAAACGGTCATTTTGGAAAGCTCTAATTCAATGTCCTAATGCCGTGTTCAACGTGATTCCGCGAAATTCAAAATGAACGTCAGAGAAAGAAACCTACAATTACATTTTTGAGAGTCAGAGATAATTTCACATTTCGCCGTAATAACTTTGAACATGGCATAAAACATATCGAAAAAATGATGGAGGAAATAAATAGGATGAAACGTGTACATTGGTGGCGAGCGGATATCTGCGAGGTCCTGAGTGGAATGCCAACCATTTGGTCCACATTCCTGGATTCGGCGATTTCCAGGTTCAGCTTTTCCTCTCTATTTCGCTCATCTGACGTGTTATCTAGATAAATCACATCGCAAAGGCTCAAGACCCTCATCCGCTCAAGGTTTTTTGTTTGAAAGAATTTTCAGTTTTCGGACGGTTTCAGGCAGGCGGCAAACCGATGGAAGAACTTGAAAAGATTGCTCAGCCGATTCCGCAGAAGCAGCAACAGTTGCAGGTAAGAAACTTAGATTCTAATAAATATTGTGACTTTTTTCTAGGTTTTTACTCTTCATTTCAATTTTCCAGGTGGAAATAGTTCCTGACGATCTGAACGCGGAACAAACTTGGCCCACTCAGGAAGAGTTGAATGCTGTTGAAAAAGGTTCGGATTTCTTTTGTTGATGGGTGAAAAATAAACTAGAAAGTTCAATATATGATCGGTAGGCGAAACTGATAAGAAAATCAATGAAATGAGAGGTTTTTCGTACAAATCAAACCGAATCTCACATGAAGAAAGAAAGTGACAAATTGGACTTACTCCATCACATGTTTGTTTGTTTCGATCTTCCTCTCACCACAGATAGTTGTCCTTGTCCTCACGACCTCATCTCCTTCATTGATCAATAATCTCTTTCGTTTCACCTTCATACCATTCACTCTTTTTCTTTCTTTTTTCAATTAAATCTTGCGCCTAGATGTAATTCTAGAAAGTTTTCGATGGTTTTTGGAATCTAGACAGGAGAGAAATTCTGACGATAGGTTGTCCTGCAAGCCGTCAATTCTGAAGACCAGAATCGCGTTATATGATAAGATCTAACTTCAAGAATTCCAGTTCATTGCTCAACTGCGGTAGTTTCTTGTGATTTTTTTTTTCTGGCGCAAAAAATATTGCGAAGAAAAAAGTTCATAGGGCCGAAAATCACCCATCAAGCTTTTTTTTTTTTGAAGGAACCTGAACGTATACCAGTAAGAATCGAGAATTATTTTCAGAAAAGCGAAGAGTGCCGAAAGGAACGTCTTCCTACCAGGCGACGTGGATCATCAACGACGAAGACGAAGATGATGACGAGGACGACGAAGACGAAGAAGATTCTGAAGAGGAAGTGGGGTCAACCTTTTCTCTGCGGGTTGATTTTGAGATTTTGAGATGGACGGCGACTTTGCCCCGGAAGAAGAAATGGAAGAAACCGAGGAGGTCGAAATGGAAAAATCAGTGTTTGGCGACTCGGAGAGCATCTTTGCCGGTGACATGGACGACGATATCGACATGCAAGAGGTTTTTATTTGCGCTTTCGAACTTCAGAGATCCTCCTTAAGTTAGTGTAGGCTCGAGTCTGCTCAGAAAGAGCTATAAGCATATAGTTTTTTTTTAATAAGAAGAAGATCAAAGAGTTCTTTTCAGGTTGAAAAGTACCGAAGAGAGCGTGAGAACGCCCAGTTTCCCGACGAAGTCGACACGCCGATTGACGTTCCAGCGAGAGTTCAGTTCCAGCAGTACCGCGGACTGAAGAGTTTCAGGTGCTGGTCACCAGAAGAGCTAGTTTATAATATCTTGATTCCAGGACATCCGAGTGGGATGTCAAAGAGAACTTGCCGTTGAACTACGCCAGGATATTCCAGATCGCCAACTTCAAAAGAACCAAGAAACAGGTTCTGAAGCATCTGAACGAAGACGACGACGACGCCGTCGTTGACTCGCAGTACAACGGCGTCTTCGCCAATGTCCACATCGCAAATGTTCCCGTCAGCATCGCCGGTAGGCCTTTCATTCCTTATCAGGAAGTTGCGAAACAACGAAACGTTTGAATCACGGAAATCGTAACCTCCAAACCTTTGGAAAAAGAGAAATTTTAATTATTGAGAATTTTTCTAGTTTGTTCCGCTGAAATAGTTTGTTTTTCTCTTCCTAGATAGTTCAGACGGTAAAAAGGAGCTTTTTTTGAGGTCCTCGGTTTCAGCCGCCTCTAGCAGACTAGATATATATACGAAATTGCAGTTTGGAAAAAATAAATATCCTTACGGTTTTTTTTTTGTGGTTCTGATAAACCTGAAGATTTTTGAGCACAAGTTTGGATAAAGAATTCTAGGTAGAAGCTTAGGAACGAGAACAGTCAGATAGAGTGAAGTATTTTCAAAGAATCCCGGATTTTTATTCAGAGAATTTACTAATCTCTAACAAAAACTTGTTTGCTTTTTGTGAAAAGCCCTTGAATGAGATGATCGTCGATAAGGGACTTCAGAGGCGTTCAACGAAGACTCGACTCTGGTGCTGTTCCAGTTGCTCCCGCACGAGCAGCGAATGTCCGTGATGAACATGGTCCTCCGTCGACATCCCACCTGCACAGTTCCTCTCACGAGCCATCAAGTTCCTCGTCCCAAACTCGGCTTTTTCCTCATTTTCCCATTGCAGAAGTTCATTTTCTACGTCGGATTCCGCAGTTTCACCGCCGAGGCTCTTTTCAGCCAACACACATCCGGGGACAAGTTCAAAGTCTGTCGAAATGGGCGCTTTTCAACCTAGGAGGCTTGCATTTCAGATGGAGAGGTTCATGCCGACGGATGGACCTTTCGTGGCCACCGTTTTCGCTCCAATCACCTTTCCTCCAGCTTCGGTGCTTGTCTTCCGTCTCGACGATCATGGAAGACAAGTGTGTATCTTTTTTCGAAAGGACATGAGTCCAAAATTTGAACATCAACGTTTTAGAAATTTTCTCCCAACTTTTGGGAGAAGCTTTTTGTAGCAATAGATTATGACATACGTAAACTTATATGCTTTTGTACAATGGGTTTTTTAGCCTTCATAAAGAAACATGTGCAAATATATGGGAATTATTCTTGATTCTCTATAACGTTTTTTCTCAGGAACTGGTAGCCACTGGATCAGTGCTGGACAACAACCCAGACAGAGTTGTGCTAAAGAGAATCGTTCTCTCCGGTCATCCGTTCAAGATCAACAGAAGGGCCGTCGTCGTCCGGTACATGTTCTTCAACAGAGGTTTCCGATTCCATCTGAAGCAAAAATTGTTTTTATTTTCAGAGGATATCGAGTGGTTCAAGCCTATTGAACTCTACACGCCGAGTGGCCGCAGAGGTCATATCCGAGAGCCTTTAGGTAGGATCTCAGATTCTAAAATGAGCGTCAGAACTTGTTCAGGAACTCATGGGCACATGAAATGCCGGTTCGACCAGCAGCTGAACGCCATGGATTCCGTCATGCTCAATTTGTACAAGCGCGTCTTTCCTACATGGACCTACACACTTTTTGTACGACAGTCGAATCTCTTTTCTGAATTTCTTCCTTCTTTCAGGATAAAAATACGGCCAAGCCGAGCAGAATCGCCGAGCGAGATTCTAAAACGTCAACTATTCTTGTAAATCGAATGGAGGAATAGATGAGCTGTTGTTTTATCTTGTTACTTGCTTGTTTTTTTCTGTTGATTTTGTTATCGTTACATGTTGTTACTTATCTGTTCATTTTTTAAAATGTTAATGAATGAAAAATAAGAAAATAATTGTTTCGAAGGACTAGCTCATACGAACAAAATAAACCACCGGTGGTAAACTTACTCAATATTGACTAAAATCTTACAATCACGGGTCATAGAAATACACGCTTACTGTATACAATGGGAACAGGAACACGTAATCAATCAATCAATAGTTTGATCTTCAAGCAATCTAACGGTTGTACAGGTAGGCGTCGCGGATTTGCAAGGCAAAATTAGTGCCGGAGAGCTGGAACCACTGGTTCACGCTCTGCCACTCCTGCTCGGCCCAGTCGTGCTCCAGGCAGCGCCAACGCGGAGCCGACAGGTGCAGCGGCTTACCTGAAAATTTTTCCATTTATGGTGATTGTTTTTTTCCTAATTTGAATGAAGAATTTTTCATTATCAGAAAATGGATGAGCAATAGAGAAAAATCCCGCTCTTATTAATACTGAATAATTTTTTTCTCAAATTTCAAAGATATATTATTTCAGTTTTCTTTATTTTTATTAATTTTTTAAACTTTTAAATTAATCTTTTCTCTGTCCTAAACAAATATTTTTCCTCGAGCACATGGTTTTTAGGATAGTAAAGATTTGAGAAAAGTTGAAAAGTTTCTCGAATTTGCTACCGACCTCGACGCAAGTTGCGGTCCTCCTCCATGTGGGCGTCGAGGTAGACTGAGCCCCAGATGGCGGCCATTTTGGTGCGGACGACGATGACCAGCGAGGAGTTGAGCGACAGAAAGAGGCCGCTGGAAGCTGAACATGCGTCGGCGTGCTGAAACCTCTGATTGAAGATCAACAGACTCAGCCTCGACCAACTCTCTCGATTTCCGAGTCCCGCTGCACACGGCAGCACTCGTCCAGACAGATCAACTGGGCACAGAGAAGACAAATAACGGGATTCGTCGGTACCTGTAGCTTTGGATAAGGTTACTCATAAGTTGGACAGGCTACGTTTCACGCAAACATATGTGACCTGCTACAAAACTCAATTAGTCCAGAAGGAAGGGGTGACTTACAAAAATGTGCTAAAATAAAAAATAAAATTGATTTTTAACTTCAGGAAGGTGACGAAAATAGTATGGAATCACCTCAAAATGCTCTACAGACTCGAGTTTAAAAAACACTGAGGCGGAGGTTTTGGTTGTCTTTGATAAGTGTCTGTCCATGTATGTACGAAACGCATTGAAAAAGTTTGAAAACAGTTTTAAAAAAAATCGAGATGTACAGCTTTTAAACTTTCAACTTTAAGCTCTGAGAACTCCTGGGTAACTTCTTCGTGAAATAAGTGAAACTTATGTGACGGAGGATGAAAAAAAATCAGTCTTTTCACGAAGAATCCTCTCACTGTATCGCTACAGATAACGCATATTGTTAAACTATTGTAAAATTTAAAAAAAAAACTTAACGAGAAATTCAAAAATATTCTTTCAAGCCACTGACCTTTTCGCAACAGCTGCAGACACGATGAAAATATCTCGAGAAGAAGTCATCATATTTGGCCGGCAACTGGAGCAGACGACGAGGTCGCCAGTTCAAAGGTTCGCCAACCAGAGGCTGCAAAAAAAGAAATTAATACTGAACTAATGGGGGGGACCGGAAATTGTAAACTATTCAATATTTTGGAAAGTAAAAATTAGATATGCCAAGACGCTATGCTCAGGTTTGATCCACCTCAGATTTCCAGATTTTTGCAGGAAAATTTTGAATAAGCAGCGATAAGTATCGTCAAAATCAAAATGGGGCGCGCTGCAGAGCAACAGGTTGTGTGCTTGTCTACAGTCCAAAGGGTCACAAGTTCGATCCCCGCCTCGACACAACCAAAGAGTTTAAGAAATGTTGGCAGTGGGAAAACCACGACTTCATAATCTCCAACCGTCACACACAAGGACAGATATGTCACTGCAGGAATTTAAAAAAAAAAGAGCCAAAAAAAAAGAGCCAGTCCATTGATAATCATTGATATCAGGATAGGACCACGGCTATTCGACATGGGACATTTTTGTTTATTTCATTTTCGAGCGTAAAAGGCTGCAGTAGGATCCAACCAACGTATGGGCAAAAATTTTTCGGCGAAATTCAATCAAGCATTTGCCTAGCAAAGAAATAATTTAAAAAATTAATTTTTAGAAAATCTTAAATAATATCAAAACGTTTAGTGGAAAAGAAGCCAATCAGTCGAAAACTGATAGCATTGAAGAAGCCGAGAATGAAAAGAAGGAAAAGCAGAAGAGACGCCGACGTGGCACAAACCGTCGAGACGTTGATACGCGACGGCAAGGAGCCAGAGAGGGGTGAAACGCCAGGACTTTTTGTCCATTGTTGACTCAACTCGTGGTGAAACCCACCCAGACACGCTTCATTCCGTCCATTTACTACGCTGAAAGACGTATTTTTTCAATCCCTATATATTTCTAATTCTGATTGAAAAAACTCGATAATAAATTAGAAGCTGTCCTTGGAGCGAACAACAGTCATGGCTCCACGGCCGCGCGACGAAACTTCGTTCCCAGCCATCGGAGTGAGTTTTACAGCCTCCTTTCGTAACGCATCAACGCTTCTTTGGCAAATATTCCCAGCAATGATCGGCACGATTTTTCGTGAGAGAACACACCAAGGAAAAAATAAAAAGTAATTCTTGAAGGCTTGAGGGAAAACTGATGAACGAAGGGGAAAAGAAGGAATGACGAATGAAAAAATACATGGTTTTTCAGAGCACATTCCGTCTTTTTCCTTTTACGTTGCTCCCCAAATTTGTCTTTATTAGACTTTTCTCTTGAAGATTACTGTTATTTCGGGTTTTCATAGGATTTGTGTAGTACAATTCTTAATTAATTCAATTTAAAAATACTGACTCTTTAATCCTTTTGTCATTGCCGATAGATAAATCGAAAACAATTGACAAAAGATTGTTTCAAAATCGAAGGCACGCGACATGCCCAACTGAGACAAGACAAACACCACCGCTTCGTGTTTATTTGCTTTATTCAATTCAACTCCCTCGAGCCACCAAAGTTTTCCGCTCTTGTTTCACCGGCTACTATTTCCAGAACACTTCGAGCTCATCGCACGCAACTTCTGAGCGAATGGGCGCATTCGGAGAGATGAGTCACTCTCCGAATCAACGAATGCGTGTACAAATGCCCCAGCCAATGCAGTGAGTCTCGAATGTCAATAAAGACCTGTCTCTTCATAAAAGATAATAAAGAGACCTACATTAGGAGGTATCAAAAAGATCCTTTTTAGGACCGTTCCAATAAGAAGCGTTCTTTTGATTGTTTTTTTTGGACAGAACTTGAAAAAAGAAAATGAATTTGCTTTTGAGAAAAATGTTCATTATCGATTCTCTATCCTTTTTTTCTCTATCCTTCGAAAAAACAAGTACTATTAGAAGACTGCTCTGAATCAAGATAACTTCTTAAAAATCTACTGAAAAACTACCACAGTAAAAAAAGGTTTTATCTTCGAAACGTGTTCACACGATGAAACATCTAAAAAAAAGCCGGTGAAATGAGGGTTCAAACAAATAAGTAATAAGGTTATGGATGTATTGAAAAAAAGTTTTGTTATTGAAGTTCGGATAAACTTCAGATTCCTTGAATTGTTCCTGAACCATAAATAAAGAAAAAAAAAAACGTGTTTCGATCATTCTTTAAACGAAAAAAAGACTTTGATACCTCCCCTCCCGTGGTAGATAAAAAAAATAGTGAAAAAAATCTAAATTTCTGCAAAATTATTACGAAAAACAAGAATTATAGAGCTTCTTAGGAAACATTTTGGTTTTCACGTTCTACAGTCTGACTTCATCCCTGAAACACAGCTCTAGCCCACTGAAACATTGCTTCTTACAGAAATCTTTCAGACAGATTCCAAGAGCGCCGTTGGGTCCTCAGCCTTCGACGGCAAGTTCTCCGATGCGCGTCGATCTGTCAACAGCGCCGCCTTCGCGTCAAACCACCAATAGCAGCTCCTTCGGCAGCAGAAGTCGTCCTCAGCCGCAATCAAGGGAGCCTTTGATGCCAGCGACACCCGTAAAGCTGCCGCAAGTCAACCTCAACACTACTAACCCTGCAGTCGTCTACTTGTCCACTACGCACACAGATTCCAATGGTATTTCGTTTTTTCTTTCCACCTCCCAGAAGCGTTTTCCGAAATTCTGATTATATGAACATTGTTTTCTGATTATATGAACATTGTGGAATACCAGTGAATCAAGAGTTTGTGTGCCATCACAGCTGATATAAAAGTCTAATCTATTATTAACTTGAAAGTTTTTTAAACTGTTATTTTTTCAACTTAACTTTTCTGAAAGCCTGGGCTTTGTAAGTAATTAACAGCCCCAGTTTTTTTTTTCGATAAATGCGAAACTCCAGAATATCAAATTCAGAACTGGAAAATTCTCCTACTTGAACCTGCCCAAATTTCAGCGGATTCGACAGATTCTCGGCGAAGGCACGACAAACTCTCAGACGTCTACTCAATGAGCGGGGATACGGTAGAATTCGCCCGGAACCTCAGCGACTACATAAACGAGCGGATACCATACCGTACAAAAAGAATTTCGAGAAATTAAACTTCTCAAGCCTAAAATTTCAGAACTCTCTATCGGACTTCTGCTACTTTTCAGTCTAATCGCATTTCTCTTTATTTTATGTGGTTAGTCGCAGAATCAAATCCTTCAAATAGAAGAAATGTTTTCAGGAACCTTGAACTTTCCATTTTGCCCCCTGCAGCCTATGATCCCTATCTGGCTGGCTCTTGCGGGTGTTCTCTTCATTATTTCCGCAACTTTCCGTATCTACTTTCTCATTCCGCAGCCGCCACGCAGTCCTATGCGAAGAAGGCAGAGAAAACTCGGCGCAGGGCTTTTGTGCAAAGGAATCGAACTGCTCTTTGCTTTGGCCAATATCGTTTGGCTTATTCTAGGTGAGTTGCGGAAAACACTCTGAAGACTTGAAATTCTCGCTTTGAGGATGCGTTTGGGTGTACGGTGGACGGCAGTATGTCCACTTCGAAGAAGGAATGTTCGAAAGACATTATTGCGAACCGATCGTCTACTGGACTGCTTTTGTCGCTTGTACTACATTTCTGGTGAGTTTTTCGGTGCTCGAAATATCTAGCCACCTGTAGCCCGAAAATAGCTAAGAGAGCTTCCAGCTATCGAATTAGGCTATTATTTCCAATAATAAAACTCCTTTCTATCTTTCAATATCTAACATATTTCCAGTTGTTGTACTGTTTCGTGATAATCGCCCTGATTTGTCTACTCGCAGTCGGTTCAATGAAAGAATCGGCACGAACTGAAAACTCCAACCCACTTCTCGCTCGGTGATACTCGACTGACTTCGGAAAATAAAACATCAAACAATGATATATAATAAAAATATTCCAACGACTTTCTCTGAGTTCTAAAAGAAAGCATACATTTGGTCGTATCCTCGACGCGCAGGAAAGTGTCGTCTGATAGTTGCCCATCCAACTGCTCACTTGGTCAGGCGAGTTTCGAAGACAACTGGTATCTTGAAGGAAAAAATTCGATTTGTGAATAAAGCTGGAATATTTACCAAGGCCAACCGCCTTCAAAGCTTCTCTGAGGGGAATATCCCCGTCCGGGACTTCCCGACTGATGAGTCCAGACTCGGACCACAGCTCGCAGATGAAACGGAGCAACTCGACGAGGTAGAAGTTGAGTTCGCGTGCGAAGTGCGCGTCGTCGAATCGCTCGAAATCGACGTCGTCGTCGTCGATCATCGCAGGCTCTTCGGATTCGTCGATGCCGACCAGCAGGACGCTGGTGAAGAACGGCTCGCTCGACGACAGATTTGTGGAGATTTGCCGCGGCAAGTCGGAGATGGTCTGAAGCAAGGAAAAGGTTTGGAAGTTTGGAGAGTGAAGGTGAGGAACCTTGTCGAGGCCCGGGATGACGGATTGCTGACCTTTGGCCAGACGTCTCAATCTGCGCGAGCCTCCGCGCAGCAACAGCCGCAGGGTCGCCCGAACCGCGGCCATGCCGACGATGTAGCCAGCCAAAACTTTGCACAGCTCTCAAAATGAAAAACTCCATGTCATTTTTTTTTCATTAATCTTCAAGTGCGCCATATGCTTCAAAATCCATTCAACTAATCTAAAGAGTTAACTATAGTTACGTTGTTTTGGAAAAAGCTTCTTTAGAAGTATCTTTCGAACCATATCTGATAGATTTCAATTACTACGCGAAAACAATAAAAGAAAACGTGAAAATTAGTTACTCCAATTTTGAGAGATACCTTCCTGAAATATGTGAAAGTGGAACATTTAAGTAAGTCAAGCCTAGAAGTGGTCAGGAAGTAGGGCAAAACTAACGAGTCTTGTCCTCCTTGGAAAGACTTCGGTTGTCGATGACGTAGGCGCTGAGACGAGTGAGAAGACTGCGCGGTTCGTAGAGGAGCAGGGGGACTTGCTGCGTGACCGGCGTCAGAGGACCGAGGGACTCGAAGGACATCGAGTGTCTCCGGACGCGTTCGCTGCGAGAAGTCTGCAGGAGGAACAGGGTTTTGGGACGGTAGATGATCAAACCGAACGGAGGGCCGCTCTTTCGTCTGCCATCAAGTCGGAGCCGTCACCAAAGTCGCTGTCCGGGTCCGACACAGTCAGCAAGCCTTCCAGGGACGTCTGAAGCCAGAGACTGTCTATAGTCAGTAAAATAAAACAGATTCTTGAGCTGTACTACTCGACCTTGTATTCTCCCTGTTTGAAAAAAAGTTCAAACCAAACTGGTTGTCACATTAATATTTAAGGAGAACCTGGGAAGTTCTAACGATGGTATTTGGCTGAAGAATGAGCTCATTGAGGGCCGCAATGCACGCGTTTTCGTCGTGTTGAACAGAAACAGCGACTGACGATGCGAGGAGATGTTCTAAACAAAGGAATTGGAAAAAAAAACAAATTCAATCCCAACTCAGTAAGTCTCAACAACTGAACACATGTTCATGAATTATTAAAGTTTTTAATGTTGCTTATCATACTCTTTTAAGTCGATAGCTTTTTTTTAATTCAAAAATTATTTCCACAAGTTCAAATATCCACTTATCGAAAATCCATTTCCAATAATAAATGCCTTCAGGCTACAACTTGTACTTTCTTCTAAATCACATCTGTCTCGAGCAGTGGAAAGCTTGGAAAAAAAAAATCATACTTATAGCAAAATTGTGTGCCTTCCTGTGAAATTTGTCCCACTTTTCAAACAAACATTTTCAACATTTTATGTTTTTTTTCAGAGAAATTCCGGTAGGTGATGACTAAACAGACATATATGGAGCTCAGCTTCAAATTCAGTGTTTTTCAAAATAGAAAATATCGTCTCAATCTTAAAAATTCTAACCAGATACGATAGAAGTTGTGTTCTTGCGTCTCTCCGAAATTTCCAGCTTTTTGAAGATCATTCTCCTTTCGATAGTGGCTCTAAAATAGCTCCTTTTTTTTTTGCAAAAAGAGGGCATTTTTACGCACACAACAATGGCCAAGAAGAAAGAACTGTTGGTGCAGCGAGAGTCGGAAATGCGGCGTTCGGCGGCGTCGTCGTGTCGCTGTCTGTTCAGCCGAATCTCCGAAAGAGCCCCGTTTTCCTCGCATCCGTAGTGCTTCCGGTAGGACTTCTCATCTTGGGGCTTCTGTGGGAAAAGATAGATGAGAGAAAAAAAAATAATTCCGCGAAGTTAAGCCGCCAGAGAGTGAAAAAGATAGACAAAGAAAAATTACTTTGTAGAATCGAATTCTCAAAAATATATAAACGGGAAAAAAACTCTCACCACAAAAGTTTTCCGAGCGTTGTCCACACATCCACGAAGAGTGGTGAAAGCCTGCAAAAAGTACAGAAACTGCTTTCTTCTCCGCCGAATGCGCACCTTGTGGCGATCGTCGAAAGATCCTTTACTGTTGGTCTCGAAGCCGAGGTCGACGGTGAGCGGCAGAACTCCGTTGACCGGAAATCGGCACAGCGGACAAGGAATCTCGCGATAGCGGTCGTGCTGGGCGCGAAGGTCTGCCATCTGAACAGAAACTGGCTTCTTTGGAGTTGGACTCCACCAGGACCGACCTGAACTGAGCGACGATACTTGGCGAAGCATTCAACGTGCGAGGTGTGTCCGCAAGTTTTCAGCTCCACTCCGGTCACGTTTTCCAGCAAGTTCGAGTGCAGTAAATGCTTCAAAATATTTTATGAGAACTAAAACTTCAAAGATCGTGCTTAATATGATAGGATAACTCTAAAATCAATCTCAAAACTGAGGAAAAAACTTGAGAAGACTTTTCTTACAATATTTATAAAATAAAAAGTCCCTATAAAAATCGGTAAAAATAGAAATAATAGCGAATGAAATAAGCTTAATTCTCTCTCATTCAGGAACAAAACCGTCAATAGCAGGTGGAAAAAGAGAGTAATTCTAACATAGTTGGCAAGTTCTTTGCGGACGTTGATCCAGTGACGACGAGTTTTGTTGGGCTTCTGGCTGTAGTTCTCCTTTTCGGCCTCCAGGAGCGTCTTTTCCTCCGACGACCTCTCCACCTGGTTTTCCGCCGCAAAGTTGGTCGAAACCTGATGGAAAGAAATTTTATAAGCGATTGGTCAACTGTGGAATTTATGAAAGTAGACTAGAAAAACTGAAAGAAAAATCAAAAACTACTGATGTTCGATTTTCCAAGCTTGTTCATTCTAGTTTTTATTCACGAGAAAGGTCAAGAAGGATTCATAAACTTTCAAAGTCTGGGTTTGTGGTTCTTTTACCTTAATTAGCATGCAAAAAGGCTTGTCGAGAGTGCAGGGCGAATCGATGTCGCCGCAGATCGGACACTCATAGAGCTTGACGTTCGGCTGCAATCTTCGACTTGTTTCAGAGTCAAAAAAAGATTCAAAAAATCTTTTAGAATGCTCTTAAAATCTATTCCAATTCTCCTATAGAATGTGAAGTGATCTTCATGTGTTCTTCCTGCGTCACCAGAAGCTTCGATAAACGCGCACTTCCTATTTTTCTCATAGAGCATTATCTAGCTCTTGATCGAGTGATTGATGAGAGACCTGGCTGGTGTCGATGTGATCAACGTCGGCCTGCGTCATACCCTCCTTGTCCATCAGATGGGCCATCACGGTCTTGTTGTTCTTGTTGAAGCTGGCCATCACCTTGGCCTTCCGTCTCTCTCTTTCCTCTTTCTTCCGCTGCTCCATTTTCTTCTCGACCTCTTCGTCCTTGACCGGAGTTGCGACGAGACTCATCTCCTGCTGAAGGTCGTCCATTAGAATTGCTCGAGAAACCTCATCTCTGGAAAAAAAAGATTATTCTATCCGTTTTCATTATCATCCAGCCTCACCCACTACACAAAACGGCCAAAAAACGAGCAAAATATACGGTAGCCCCGCCGCAAACGCGGATCGCGTTGAACCTCCCGTTTAGCACCTGTAAAATAGAAAATTGTCTTATGCAAAAAAATAAAATCCACCTTTTCGATTAAAACCCGTTTGCATTCTGAAACCTCGGCTTTGCGCAGAAAAACTCGTCGGAAAAAGGAGAAAACAGAAAAATTACTGAAAATTTATTTTATTCATTGGTGCGGAAAACCAACGTACGATTTCAATTTAGTGACAAAATATGATTTGTGGAACAGAGCCAGAGCCGACTCCCGTTTTTCGTCGTCTTCGATCGACATAGCATATCTGAGAAATGAAAAAATCGAACTAGGTTCAAAGAAAGTCTCTGAAGCTGACCTGACGCCCAAAGTCAACAAATAAACCGTCATTTGCAAAGCCAAATCGTCATCTGTATACTGAAAAAAATTGGATTGAGAAGAATAATGATGATTAAATGGAACCTCGGCAAGCAAACAAAGCGAAAGTTGGATGAAGCGATCGCACACGAGAATCCGCCCGATTTTGCTGACAGAATCGTGTCGAACTCCCTTTGAAAAGTGAATTAGCGATTGAATTCGACAGCGAGGAAAGTTCAATAGATTTATTTTTTTAAAAGTAACACCTTTTTCACAGTTTCCGAAACTCTGTATAATCAGTGAAGCTAATTACTTCAAATTTTTGCCTCTGGAAGTTTGATATCTGTTTTTTTTTGGTAGTTTTCAAGATTGTTTCTCTGAATTGTGAGGTAAATTTTGAAAAAAAAAACTGTTCCCATTATTTTTCGCAACGTTTCAAAAGTTATGCCGGTCAAAAATCTGATTTTTTGTTTGCAATAAAACTCGACTGAGATGAGAATTATTTGAAAGAAACCTTTTCAAACGAAACCAAACGGAAAGGCGTCCAAAAAACTTCTGACCGAAGCTTGACGCCATCTAGCGGAAACCATTTCGAAGCATTTTCCTTGTCTCTTCAAACCAAAACAGAGTTTTTCTGATGCAACGAATTCCTGAACCGTTTGACGGCATCCGCAAGGACTCCGGAACAATATCTCGGAGCGGCAGCGCGCATCATGCAGAAAACTGGGCAAAAGTCTTCGAACCACATCTAGAAGACATTTTTCTTGGATTAATGGAAGTGGTTCATCAAGGACTTCCGGTTTCAACTTGTAGTTTCCCTGTTTCATAGCGCCGCTGGTAGGGTCAGGTTCGACAAAATCGGCCACCTGCAAAGTCGAAGCTGAGAAGTTGAAATTAACTGCCGAATTTCGGCTTGATTTAATAATTAATAAAACTCCTTTCAAGCATAATTCGGCGGGATCGGAGAAATTGAAAAGACATAACAAGCTGAAACTGAAACTGAGAAAGACCTAAAAAGCAGTCCACTGAGTATCGCTGATATTAGGATAGTACCTTGTCTGATTGACTTATGGCGCGGACGCCGCTTAAGCGGTACGAAAGAAAAAGGAGAAGAATAAAGAAAAAGTTAATGATATGGTACGTGGTTCAATGAAAACTCAGAGGAAGTTTTCCAAAGACCACTGGGAAACTCTTTTTCGCGGAGAGAGTAGGAACCTCGGCAAGGATGTTGTCGAAGACAGGGTCGATGGTCTCGTTGCCGCGGCTGCCCTTCTCCGTGATGCAGCCGCGGAGTCGCGAGTGCGTCATCGACTCCATCGCCAGGCTGTTCACCACCTCCGCTCTCAAATCCTCACTTTCCACCCAGAAAAACTCGAGTTGACGCTTACTTGTACGTTTTTCGGTCCACTTCCCCACAGTTGACGCAAATCACTACGAGCTCGCACAAAAGTCTGAAAATAATATTTTTAGCGCTTTTCGGAAGAAATTTGGATCTAATTATATGCACAAAGTCGAGGATACTCTGACATGGAGCGCCAAAAGGGCGACACAACTCTTTCTCTGATACACACTATTTCGTCGTTATCTAGCTGCGAGAAAACGTCGAAATGTCAGAAAAGGAGTTGTGGCGCCCTTTTGGGGCTCCATTTCAGAGTATCTTTTCTTTCAAATCAAAAAAATCAGAAGTGTTTTATTTCTCACACACAAGTACTAAAATTCACGAAATAAATGTAGGGAGAATTTGGGAACATATGCTTTGATCGTGGAATGTTTCAATATTGTCCTACCTTTTTCAATCTTAATTCTAGCCCAAAAAAATTGATTTAATTGAACCAAGATGAAAAAAATTCTCAAAATTTTTCTTACACAAGATTTAAAAAAATTCTAAACTCATATCTACACAGTTCCTAGTTGAAAAAAATCTCAGATCAAAGCAAAAAGAAAGGAATTATCTTCTCTGAGCCTCGTTACTGAAACGAACTTGAGCATGCCGTGAATCATGGAGTCGAGCCACTCGCCGATCATGACGACCAGCGGATGTCGGTGATTCTCGACGGAGGAAGCAGGGTTGCTGATTTCAACCTGCTTCCGCTCAAAGAAAACTCTCGGTTTCGCCTCCTCCAGCTCATTTCCTTCGTCATGTGGGTCCTCCTTCAATGTATAAGGTATTGAAGAGTTCAAATAAAAAACTTCATTGAAAACTTTCCATTAAAAAACGAACGGTCACATGCTAAATTTGACTTCGTCCAGCTCCAAAAACAAGAAAGGCTACGAGATCTTCAAAGTCCTCTCTTGTACCTGACGTTCTACGAGCAAAGTTCACAACTTCTCTGCCTAAGCCAAAGCTCCTGCCGCCGTTTAAAAACACACTTAAATCAATGAAAGTCGATTGCACATGTATTCTTACATTGAAGATGCAATAAACAGTTTTTTTTGAACACTAAAAAACAATGTATACAGAAAAAGTAAAACTCACATTCAAGCCCTCGGCTTCGTCCCGAATGAGGTCCACCTCGTCCTCCATCGGCTGCTCGTTGTTGTTTTCGTTGTTGGAGTAGTTCTCATTGTTGGTGACGGGAACTTGAACCAACGCTCCTGTCCGATTAGGCAGGTGGAAGTTGCCACTGAGCAAAAAGTTGTCGAGAAGCGCCTCGATCAGCCAGTCCGGATCGATGTTAGCCGCACAGAATCTGAAAGAAACTTTGTTGGGCAGAGAAAACTTGAAAGTCTTTACCTTATGAGATCGATGTCGGGACTTTGGAAGGCGGTGTTGATGTGCGGCTGCGTGTAGATGATCACCTGGGCCCGCAATTGGTTCCCATTTCGAACCCACATATTCGCGTTGAATTCAGTTCTCGCCACCTGAAAATTAACTTAAACAAAATTTTTCTTTTCTTGATTAAAAGCCAGGGCCGGTTGAAGCTCCCAAAGCAAATATTTATCCCTCATTTTAAATATACTGATCAAAACTTTTTCGCTGGTCAAAATTAAAGTTAAACTTCGTCAGACACCATTTTTGTATGAAAATAGTATGAGAAGTCGGAAATTTGGCTTAAAATGACAAATGTAATAAAAAGGAACGGAGAAAAACCTGAACACGGAGCGGATGGAGCATCAGCAGTCGAAGTGTGAGTTCATCGTTGAGAAGTTCGACGAGGTGCGTCCGGAACTCGTCGAAAATGTAAAAGTGAGAGATGGCCGTCGAGAGATGTCTGTAAACTCTTTTCATAAATTTAGTCTGAAATTGATTCTCCATTAAAAATACGTGAGCTGGATCCCATTCAATTCTTTTGCGCGCGAAAAAAAGACAAAAATGCATTAAATTAGGCCGTTTTTTTTTTTTGAAGAGTAGGCCGTACTTTGAATTGGAAGCCCGGAACTCATGTACTCCGGGGCTGGATCCAGCACAATTATGCTTGAAATCAGGAGCCATTTTGTAAGAAGGAATCAAGCTTTCAAAGAAGTTTTTTTTTTCTTTTTAAAGAATTGCTTAGATTCTAGCCAGAAAAGTTTTTTTTCAAACCCACTTCGTCAAGTTTTATTTATATCCGATCCTGGCTTGAGCAATTCGAAAAAGGGTCTTGAAATGATAAAAAAAAATGAAAAAAAAAAAGAAATATCATCTAGTTGATGGAGAGCGCAGACAGTGACACGGCTTTTCGAGTCTCAAGCTAGCCGTTGGTCAACTATATAGAGAAAGCCACAGATCAGCACGACTTTATCGAAAAGTGCAGGTTCAAAATGAAAGATACAAGAAAAATATGTTTTCACAAGACAAGAATATGCCTTGAACAGACCTGTGCAGCGGAATGTGGAAAGAGACCGTGTAGGCCGGACAGGCGCCGATTTGGTCCTTTGGAGCCGTCGTTTCTTCAGGATCTTGGTCTCCAGAAAGGTACAGCCGCAGTTCATCAAGCCATATCTAAAACTTAGAGAGTTCCCCTCGTCTGAGGTGCGTCAGACCTTCAGAACTAGGAGAATGTGGTCGAAAAAGGCGATCGCCGCATTCGTATCTTTCTTGCTTTGAATCGCCGAAACAATGTTAAAAAGCGTTACCGCCGACGTTTCAAACTCCAAAGTGAACGCTCTGAAATGTTATTGGAAGAAAAAAACTAATTAAAAAGTTGAAAGAATTTCCTAAAATTTCCTCTATTCTCAAACTTTAGGAGAATATGCTTATAATAAAATTTCTCAGAAAATTAATTATTTATATACGCGATTTTTTTGTTCTCCTCACTGATTCCAAAAATCTTTTTTTAATCTTTCTGAGGTTCTGATTCTCTCCTGCAAATTTATGGTTTTCTTGAAAAAGGACAGACTTCTGAACAGGCTCGCTGACGTCATGCTCCCGATGATGTCCGGAAATGATTCGCCAGGACTGGTTCATCCCTTCAAAAGATCCCTCTCCAGAGTTGCTCCACCTCCTATCCCACCTTGCATCCGACACAACAGGTTGGTGTAGGTCTCGCAGAAGGCCACCGGATGGAGTACGGTATCGACGGCGATCGACGCGTGCGACAGCAGATTCTGCATGTCGCCCATCACGAACCAGTAGCCGTGCTGCGACAGCGACTGCAATCCATCTCTACTGTTGCTAACAATATTATTTTTTTCTGAAAGAGATTTCAATTCACTTTGCGGTTAGGCTCATCCTAAGTTCGGCCAGATTTTCGAGGAATCAGGGCTCAAAATCTGAAAAAAGGCTTATTCAGGGATTTTGATTTGTTTTTCAACTTTGATGTGTGTTTTTCCATTTTCCATTGAAATAAAAAACAAACCGCGTTCTGTTCGATGTTCATGACCCTCCAGGTGAGGCTCTCGCTCTTCGGAAAATCGTTCTCATAATCCCAAAAACGGAGCTTTGGGTCTGGAATAGAGAAAAACTTTAGCTTCAACAGTTTAAAATTGAAATTCTCTTTTGGACACATTTTTCTTGTCTCAGAGCTAGAAACGTACGCAAAGTCATGGAAGTGAGATCGGTTCGCTCGGCGAGGAGGAAATAAGTCGCGCGGAAGACGGTATTCACCAAATTGCACTTCCTGTTCAGCTCTTTGCACAAAGCCTCAGAAGACAGCATCTAGAATATTTCTCTTATTTAGAAAATCAATGGACTCATATAGCCTCTGAGAACTAAAGGTTTGAAATTAGAAAACTTCTGTAATTTTGGACATCTATTTGAAAGTTTACTAAAGTTTCAAGTTTCTGAGAAAGAACCGCTCAAAAGATAGACCGAAAATTTTTTTCTTCTCTTTTCGCTTCTCGCCCAGTTTCTGATTGAAATATTGTCTGTATGGAAATTTTTAACTTCATTTTCTAAGAAATGTCTACAATAAAACACATTTTCATCTCTTTTTTTTTCGTTGTCTATTTACAAATTACAAAAAAAGATGAACGTGATTGTGTGAATCGGTCGCACATCGATTCAAAGCGTTTAACTTCCTAAACTTCGAGATTTTCTCTAAAAAATAAGAGCCTTGTAGAATTTAAAGATGATATTCATAATCTTTATATGAATGTCCTATTTGAAAAATTAACTGAAACAAAAACTTCGAAAATTTAGAGCCTTGACAAAGAACGGACTTGGACAGAAACGTGAATGACGCGGCTGCAGGCGCCCTGAACCGCGTCGGCCTGGCGACCGTGCTGGTTCTGGTAGAGACAGAGCTCGTTGATGCAGTTGGCCACCATCGGGTAGCTGTTGAAAAAACGGACGGCGAGCTCATTCTGCAACTCTTTTCCAATATAGTCCAGTCATCGCTGCTCAAAAAGAAAATGATGGAAAGGTGTGAAGTCTCTGGTAGACACAGAGCGGAAAAATACTATTTTTGCCCTTCTGTGATACGAACCGAGGAGCTACATAAGAAAAAGCGTCGTAAATTTACTGTAGATAATTTAGCACATAATCTTCTTCTCCAGCTCCAGAAACTCAGTCTCCAACAGAACCTCATAAATCCCTCAAGTCTGCACATCAAAATCAGTTTTGAAGAGTATTGCGTAAGTCCTCATTATTCGACAAATTGTGTCTCTCACTCGGTATTCCGTTTCAGACAGCATACTGAGGGAGAAGTTGATCAGATTCTGTGGGAAAGTCTGACGAATGATCCAGAAAACGAGTTCGTCGAGCAGAGAAGAGCATCTGAATCCGCGTTAGAACGAAAGAGAGAATGGCTTTCGAAACTTGAGAAGGCGGTCCTGTTCTTTAATGTCGAAAATCTTGCAACGCTCTTCGGACAGTTTTATCGACTGTAAGCAGGATCTTAGAGAGACTCAAACCCAATCTCGTGCTCACGTTGACGTCATTTTCGAAATGAATCCGAGTTCTCCAGTCGAGGCTCACATCTGCACGAATTATTGCGCCGCCTAAAACTGATTTGTTTTCCACAGAATGAAAGAATTGAATGTGCGAATGATTGCGGATTACACAAAAAAGGTTAAAATTATTGTTGCTGCAGAATATTTTTGAAGCCAGAACTAAATATAATTTCTTCAAAAACTGACTGAAAATTTGAAAGCACAGCGATCTATGATGACCTCAACAAAAGCTAACGGAAGTTTTTCGTCTTGGGACCTTTATTGCTATGCTCCTTTAAACACCACAGCGATGACATTTGAACAAAACCTATCCACGTAAAACCCTTTTTTGAGCGTAATAATAACAGAATTTCAATCATCCAAAATGATTTGTTTCTGAATATCTGTGCACCGACCGTTAAAAACTCTCTAACTAAAAATATTTTTTAAAAATACAAAAAAATGGGAGATAACAAAGGGACATTCGCAGAAGAACACACTTTTCTTTTTTTGAAAAAAAGGCCTATATATTTTTTTCCATTTAGATAGCTTCAAACTTATTTAAGGTGCAGTTCTGAAATCGAGAAAAGTTTAAAATGAAAAAGTGAGAATCTTGTTCCAGGTAGTTTAAAAAACTGACTATTAATGTGGTCGCTGGACTTTTCGGTGAGCGCCTCGTAGAGCTTTTTGTCGAGAAGAATCCGCGCCATGGACTCTCGCATCGGCCCTCCGTAGTTCACGCATTCCTGGAAAAAACGGTATCGTTTCGAATGTTAAATGCCTCAGCTGTGAAAGCAGTCTGAGACCATCTAAATTTTTTCGATTGTAACTCATCCGTTTCTGAAATAACTTGAAAAAAACCCTGATTCGAGGATTAACATTCATAGAAGCATGAGAAGGTGAAACAAAGAAATTTGTCAGCCCTCCCTAGCCATTTTCTCTGAAAACCTGCAGAAAGGAAATGAGAAGACGAGCGGATTTGATGTCCTCGTCGCAGTGGTAGCTGAGGCTGGTGACGGAGGTCGGCTGAAGGGTTTCCATGGCCGCTTCCCGGGCAATTCTCGCTTCTGCGAACCTGTCGCTCTGCAAATACCGTCGTTCCGAGAAATCTTCCGAGCGTCGAACCCAGCCGCGCCACTCCAAGAAGAGGCGCACCAGCAGTTTGACGTAGATGAACTCGGGCAGGGAGACGTCGAGGAAGTTCGTGTCGTGTCGCAGCGCCGAGGCTCCGTGTTTGCAGCAGAACCTGCAATTCAAAACGTTCAAGAGAAATAATTTTCGATGATATGGCCTTTTTCGACTTTTGAAAACAAAAAAGCCTTGTTTTGAAAGAAAAAAAAAACAGAATCCGTTTTCAAACAGTGAGAAGGCGCGTTTTATGGCCCTTAAATTGTTCTGTGTCCAATGCGAATGAAAAATCCTCCAAATTTGATTCAGACGAACCCTTGCGGCTTGATGACGTCCTCATTGCCGCAATCACAGGCGCCGCCTTCGCGGGAAAAGAATCTGGTGAAGTCGTGGCCGGCATGGCCGTTGCTCTCGAAGCAAGCCGCACACAGAGACATGCCTGCAGATCAAAGGAGGAATGGCTCTGGAATGGATTGAGGACTGACAGGGCGTCAGGGCGCAGGTGCTGCAGCGGTAGGCCACCGAGTCGTTCTCCCAGATCTCGTTGCACTTGAGCGAGAAGTCCAGGTTTTTCACTGAAAGCTTCATTTTCCTCAGAAAACCAACAAGTCGCCTGCATACTACCAACTGATTCCTTTTAACTAACTTTTCTCTTTGAACTTGAGATATTCGTCGCCTTGAGCGATCAGAAGCCTCAGCTTCTTATACAGGTCCTCTTTTTGGATCGATTGCTTGGTGATAAGAAGATCCAAGAAATCGTCAAGTTTCAGAGCGTCCTCTCTGAATGCACTATTCTTTATCCTTTCTGATTTCCAGGCTAACCGCAGCGCATCATTAAATTTCTCGGTGTTACTGACGCCAGGGAACAATGGAAAATCTGCAGCTCTCAGCCTGTCTGCGATTTCTTTCCAATAGCCGGCCGCTTCGTAAACTTTTTTGAGGTCCTTCAAAATCATTCAAATCTACCGATAGGGAAGCAATTCAAACCGGTTCCATGTCATTGTAATTCATGATTTTGTTGACATACCAGTCATCTATAGTGAACGAAGGCTGGTACTTTTGTACATCTTCTGTAAATCCAATGCATTGGGGAAACAAAAAAATCGTCATTACACCGATTTGAAAGAGAGCATACCGTTATGGGCAGAAGAGGTACGGCCATCGTCCATGTTTTCCGCGGCAGCAATTGCGTTTGCAGAAGATTTGTCGTATAAATCACCCGGTGGCATTTCCCAATAAATTATAAATCCCGTGAAAACGTCCTCACAACATTAATTGACCGCTAAAAATCATGTAGAGGTTTAAAGGGAAAAAATGCGAAAAAGAATGCCGATAGACGCGGTTAAATGCCTCGTAGGGTGAAACTTAACTTTGAAAGATTCATAATGTTTCTAAAAACATTTTCAACTATGAAATAAACAAGTTTTGAGCGATGAGAACAAGGATGAGCAATCGAAAAAAATGAGAACTTGTTTTGAAGAACGGAAATAATAAAATGAAGACATATTCACATTCGCTCCAGCGAAGTTCCAAGTGATCCCTAAGCCATTGCCGAGGTCCCCAGCTGCCGAAGAATTGAAAGTTTTTTCTTTTCTGTTTTTGATTTTTGGACGTTTTCTTTCTTCTTTTCCATTCATAAAGTAATTTCCGGTATTTTAACACGTCTGAGTGCAAGGGGGAGTTGATGACTAACGTATGATTTCCATGTTTTCAGACAGAAGTTTTTTAAGCTGAGTTAATTTTCTTCTTCTGCGTGGAAAGACGACTTCGCCTCATTTTTCCGAGTTCCTTGATTTGAATATTTTTCAATTTCAACAAACAAAAGTAATAAATTTGGAAAACCTGAATTTTCATTTTTAGACAGCGTTAGCCGTCCCTAGATAGCTTATTTACTGCTTGCTGATGCAATATTTAAAAAGAATTTTTCAAACAGACAGTGGAATTATGCAAGAAGAAGGAACTTAGACAATTTTGTAGTTTGTGAATAGAGAATGATCGTAAGAATTTTCAAAATGAAAAGTTTGTGGATCTAACGCCAAGTGTGCCTTGATAAAGATCCTGGAACAATCGTTCATCAAGGTGTCAATTTTTGGCCCCCAAAAACCAGTTTTAAGAGAGAAATCGTGATTTATTGGCAATCGGCAAAAATAAAAAAAGAAACGGATAGGGAAAATAAGTTAGCTGACGCACTCGCGTCCTTCGTCTTCAAAGGCGCCTTCGAGGTTGAGGACGCCGATGTCGACCCATTGTTCGGGAGTCGGGTCACCGCCATGGATGAACTTTTTCGGGATCAGGAACTTGAGTTTCCTTGAGCATGGCTGAAATCGACGGTTTATCGAGGTCGAGGTCTTCGGTCTCGCATCGATAAGGGTGCCATAACAACTCGATTTCGATTACTCTGTCTGATAAGACGGTTTCGTCGCTGTCAATAACGAACCGTTTGTTCGTCTCTGCACTCGTGCCAGATGTAGAGGACAGGATCGATGGAAGTGAGCTCGTGGGTGGTTCCAGTCAAGGAGAATTCTCCTTTCTCGTCGGTTCTCTTCTCATCCAGCGTGTCATCCGGATCCGGTCCTGAAGAAACTTCTTATTTGATTTTGGATCTGAGACTAACCGGTGTCGATGTCGACGATGCGGACCTTGGTGTGGTTGGCTGGAACGGCTCCACAACGCAGAACGCCTTTGACGGCGACGCCTTGTCGGCGCATCTCCCAGGAAAGGCCGACGCAAAGGGCTAGAAGCACCAGCGTCGTTCTCATTTCCATCTGAAACGGATAAAAAATGAATACCATACACAACGAAAAATTCAAGTAAAAAGGCTTTATATGGTATAGAGAATCTCGACTTCGTGCAGATCTTTCATTCTTGTGAACACTGGTTTTCCATGGACAAGGCCATATCGCCAAGCAAAAATTACTTTTCTTATTTGTTTATTCGAATTTCTATTATTATTCTAAAAAAAACTGTTTCTTCAACGAGTAAGCTGGAATAGTTAGGAACCGAACGAAAAATAAAAGTAGGACAAACAAGAGCGACGGCGACGTTGAAGACTGTCAGTCTTATCAACGTTGCGCGGTCCTATCGAAACATCGATTAACAAAACAACAAGGGCTTCGCTCTTCAAAACACCACAAACACGCCTCTCGCTTACTTTTTTTCTTTGAGGTTCATTTTTTCTTTGATATCTGGCGGAAATTTCCGAACCATACATGTTGGGTCTGAACTTTTAGGGTAGTGATTGAAAACAAAAAAATTATCTTCTAAGGCTCACCAGGTACCATGAGAAATAATGTGGAATGTTTGCGAAAACCCCTTCGAAACTACCTAATTTTCTTGGCATTGGTTATGATTAGATTTTTCAAGACAGTCATTTCAAGATTTTGTCTTTTTTATGCGAAAATTCGACTGTTTTTTTCATGTTTCTCAGCAGGTTGTTCATTTTTCTATCACAATTAGCTAAATCTACCTAAGAAAAAAACTTGTAAGGTAGACCTTTTCCAACTTCCTTATCGGGCACAAGAAAAAAAAAATCCAAACACGAATTTTTGAGATTTAGATTTATTGTATAAATTAATAAAGTTAAAATTAAATAGGATGGTTGAGAAGGAATTGCTGGATGGCGTAGTACATCTGAGGGGCCTTCCACTGCGGAGCCATATGTCCAGCGCCACGAACTGAAATTCTGTCTAATTAAGGATCTTCGTGTTGAGATCACCTGTAATGAAGGTGAGACCGTCGAAAAGAGTCTTGAATCCTGCGATCTGTCGGTCGAACTTCCAAGGCGTCTTGCGCAGGGTTCTCTGGAATCTCATCATAATGGAGTTCATGGAAGACGGAGTCGTACGCGGAGGCCGAGCTGGTCGACGAATTGCTGGCCCATCATGAAGTTGCAGGCCATGTCCACGTCTCCGTAGTAGAGCAGGACGCGGACGTGGGCGTTAACGATCTTCTTGATGAACGGCGCCATGTCGCCGTACTGCTTCTGGTAGGTCGTCGTCACTTTGTCGCTGAAAGAGTCAATTATTTGAAATTCTCCACGAACACAATTTATCCCATCCATTAGAACCGTAAAAAGCTGATTTATTCTAGAAGCTACAGAAAATTGGAAGGCGTGAGAAAAAGGGGTTCGCTTTCTTGAAGATAGAAACCTGCAGATGTCCCATTTGCCGAGGTTGAAAGGCACGTTGATGGCCTTTCGGACGGCGGGGTTGTTCATGTAGGAAATGACGTCGGTATCGTTGAGGCACGGGGCGTCGCCGTAAAGAGGCGCGTTTTTCTGAATCCGACTGGATGATTTGATTATTACTTAATTGATATAATATTTTTCCACTTTTTTATGCGACGTCACCGTTCTGAAAAATTAACAGTGGGATAAGAAGTATGATTTCGAAAGCCGGAAAAACCCCTTGAAGTTTTTTTGCAAGATTTTTCATAAATAATATTTATTTTCAATTCTTTCCAAAGCGCATTCCCCAAAAAATGTTTGGGTATTTTTTGCACAGAAAAAAAAAGGAAAACTGACGCGAAGGAACTTGAGCAACTTGTCGCTAGTCTTGTTCTTGAACGACTTTTCGTAGCTGACGGACATCGGAGCGACTCCTGAATGGTTCCTTTTTGGTCAGAACCCAGAAGAAAGCCGGAAAAACCCTTAAGCATGTGCTTGAGGCGGTTGCTGTTGACGTCAGGATTGGGATCGCAGTCGCGGTAGAGGTCGTAGGGATTGAGGCCTCCAGCCCACAAGAACTGGAAGATGTCTTCGACCATGGTCGCGCAGTGTCCCTCCACCTGCAAAGGATTCCGATGGGACTCTTCGGGACAGGCCGAAAGACCTTGGTGAGGTCGCAGCTGTCGATGCAGCCCTGGCAGCAGTCGCGCTCCAACGTGTTCCACGTCTTCTCGTCGATGAGTCCGTGGCCGTAGGCGTACCTCACCGAGGTGTCGATGTTCAGCTTCTCGTTTACGTATCCGTTGCCGAGGGCCATTCCCTGAAATATTTCCCTTTGACTGAGAGTGATTTTCAAATAAATACTAAATCAACGCGTTATCACCTACACAGAAACTTTTGTGAAGGGGAATTTGAATATTATTCTAGCTTTTACTTGTTTTTCAAATTTTGAAAATATGTTCAGAAGAATCAAGCCGCACAAATCTTTTACTAAAATCTCTAGCTTCTCGGTTGTTATAACTAAAAAGCGGCAAGTGGAAATAATAAACTCGAAGTGACTGTGTAGCGGTTTTTACACCCGACTTAGAACGGCTTGCGCGAGTGTCTATTTAAAACTATCCGAGAGCTGCTGAAGGGCCATAAGAGCGATTCAAACAGCAACGCTTTAAGCTGTTCTAGCCTATTTTAAATTATTCCTTTTTGAAGTTGTATCACCTGTTGAACTGACTGGTTAAAATCTCGAAAACTTCCTCTGCTTCTCATTAAATTGTTCCCCTGGTCACTTCATTTTCTGAGGTTCAATTGGATTTTGTGGGTGATAATTAGTCTTTTTTTTTGTCTAAAGACCTTCAAATTGATGGGGAAATCAGCCTGTCCGTCGACGATACGAGCCGTGAGAGTGGGAACGTAGACGCCGCCGTAGGACTCGCCCATGATGAAAGTCGGCTGATGACGGAACTGCGGGTACTTCTGGAAATCCATTCGTTGCGGTCGCCCCTCAAGAGTTGGAAACCTTGAAGAAGAGCTTGACGGCCTCGTAGTTCTCGAGGGAGGTCAAGTCATCGTTGGTGGTGATGTTTCCGTCGGTGGCGTAGGAGTAGCCGACGCCGGCCGGCGCTTCGATGTAGACGACCGAAGCGAGCTGAGAACAACACACTTACAAAACATTTCCTGAGAAGGAAAACATTTTTCTTTGCAACGCGGATTTTTTTCTCGCATATATACTTATTCTTTCGAAATTCTCGATTTCCCGCGGATTTATTCACCGCTCGGAGCAAAGATAGTAGGTAGCAAATAAAATATAATAAATTCACCATTTAATATACAGTACTGGCCATAAAGGTATTTCAAAGTGGTTATTCGAGCATAACTTCTCTGAAAGTGACTCAAAAGACTTGAAACTTCGCACAGATCTCAAATAGCTACGCAGTAACATTTTCTCGAAAGGAAAACTCACTTGCTCGAGTCAGACAGGATTTGAAAGCAAAAAACCAAAAATCTGGAAAATGAAGATTTTTCTCTAGAGATTCGAAAAATCATATCTTCAAAGAAACTTCGATTTTCAATCAGAAACTTTTTTCCCCAGTAAAACAAGTCTTCGGCTTTCCAAAAAACCTAATCAGCCCCTTACCAACCCGATGGTAAAAGCGTAGTGACTTTTTCTTCGAAAGGCCTTTGCGTTTTGACGCCTCGTCATTCAAATGGACTATACGAGGTCATTTTTTTGTTTTTAGAACACCCTGTTTCATGTTGAAAAAAACTTCAAAACCTCCTCAAGAATAGTTTCACACTGTTTTCCTCAGTTTTTCTCACTTTTACCCGCTCTTCAGAACTCACTAACTTCTCTGGGACCGATTTTTGAACCTCTGATTTGAAGCGGTTATGCTCGTTTTTTTCAAAAATCAGAACACTCTCGATTTCTCATTTCAGATTCCAAAGCTTTTTCCAGAACCTTGATGAATGAAAATAAAAAGGAGACTCACTGTGTTTCGCTTACTTATTCAAAAAGATATATTGAGTTATAATGAGTTTCTTAAAGTTCTCAAAACTTCGTTTCAGCAAGTGTTGCTTAGAAGGCTCCAAATCTTGTGAAAGATGATAAAAACCCCTTTTTTTCATATTTTTTAAATGTTTTAGATCATGAGATAAATTTGTAACTCCTCTTCCTAGCTCTCAGATCGAAAATAGGCACTGTAAAATTTTTCTTTAAATTTTATGGGAAAATAAGCTTTTGGTCTTGTGAAACTAATGCTTCAGCAAAAAAATTAGCAGTCTTTAGGAAGTAGGAGCCTGCATTTCAGCCATTAATTATTTTCGAATTCACGATTGAAAAGCGATTGATCAGATAAAAACTCCTTTGAATGCCCGCAAGTCCAGAAAAACTGTTCGAATCAGAAGTTCAAAGTCGGTCCCAGAGAAGTTAGTGAGTTCTGGAGAGCGGGTAAAGTGAGAAAGCTGAGGAAAACAGTGTGAAACTATTCTTGAGGAGGTTTTGAAGTTCTTCAACATGAAACAGGGTGTTCTCAAACAAAAATGACCTCGTATAGTCCATTTGAATGACGAGGCGTCAAAACGCAAAGGCCTTTCGAAGAAAAAGTCACTACGCTTTTACCATCGGGTTGGTATGGGGCTGATTAGGTTTTTTGGAAAGCCGTTATTCATTTTCACGATTTTTGGTTTTTTGCTTTCAAATCCTGTCTGACTCGAGCAAGTGAGTTTTCCTTTCGAGAAAATGTTACTGCGTAGCTATTTGAAATCTGTGCGAAGTTTCAAGTCATTTGAGTCACTTTCAGAGAAGTTATGCTCGAATAACCACTTTGAAATACCTTTATGGCCAGTACTGTAATTGAAAAAGCTCGATAAATAATATGGATACACGAAAGTGATAAGCACCCTGACCCCTGTATATTCGAGTACTATGTCAATTAATTCAATCATTTCATCCGAAAGAGTTCGAAAAAAGGTCCCTAAGACATAGAAAAGAGGAATAGTTTGCAGTTCCTTTGAAAAACAGGCCTCAAACTATGAGAAAATCAATTTTCGAACCAACAGTATAATTGCGGAACAATCAGAAAGAACTTGATTTTTTTTTTCATAGAACGCACCTTATTCCAGGAATATTCATTCTTGCGGAGCGTCTTTCCGTCGAGATTCGCCACGTACGGGCCCATTTCGTTGAGAAGACCATCGAGCGAGGAACATCCCGGGCCGCCGTTGAACCAGAAGATCAGCGGCGCGTTCTTCGGGTCGTTCTGTGCTTCGACAAACCTCAAAAAACAGAATGAAAAAGTTTTCAAGGGGAAAGCTGACCAGTAATGAAGGACGTGGTTGTCGGAGACCTGGAGGAAGCCGGAGTAGTGCTTGAAGTCGATGTCGAACTCGACGCCAGGCAGCGAATTGATCTCGTCGTCGCAAAAGACGGCGAGGAAGGCGCAGGCCAGGAGAAACGCTAGCCGCGACATTCTCTTCGGGAGAAAGACTGAGCTGCGGCTCGGCGACATCGGCTCTCCGAGAGGCGGCGCCTGACCCTTGGGCTCGTCCTCATTTATCTTATCTTATCTTTATCGCTCCCTGATCCTCGCCACTAACTTATTGACGAGTTTCATCGATCGATGAGCCGTCAGTTTTCTCGGAACTTGATAACCTAGAAGTAGGGATTCTTTCGCTCTGAATTGAGTCCAAGAAACTGTTCAAATTCAAGTACGGGAAAATTTTTAGTGGTCACTCAGGGGTTTCGCCGTTTGAGTGGCCCCTGTAGTTGTAGAATTATTGACCACTTAAGAGGCTTAAATTTAGTGACTCTTTAGAAGTCTTAGTGCGACTACTATACCACTAAAAACTACTATAGTGGCCACTAAAACGCAAAATGGTCGCTTCTATAGAGGGGGTGGTCACTTTTTTGTCCTCTCCAAGTAGTCCCTGAACAACTTCTTGAGTGGCCACTAGAGTTTTTCTCATTGTGGATATTTCCGATTCAACATAAATTTTGCTTTCTGAATCAGAAATAAATTGGCTCTGAAAATGGTAGTCAGAGCAGAGATTTGACATTTTTCATCGAAAATTAAGACGTCATGCCTTCAATACCTTTGAAAAGTACCAATATTTTCTCACCAATTTCCTTTCTATCTACACGGCATTTCGAGCATAAGTACAAATATTTATTATGTTTACAATGGATAAGAAATTCAGAAAGCCTTGTTGAACAAGAACGACTGGATGATGTGGTCGGCGACGGCCGGCTTGTCCGTAGGAACCATGTGTCCAGCGCCCTGAAAAACCCTATTATTCTAGCAATTTCCACTCGGAATCTTTGGTATCAAAAAATAACTGACGCGAACAGTGACAAAGTGAAGATTGTTTCCGTATTGAGTGTGGTAGCCGCCAACCTGACCTTGGACCATGTACCGCGCCTTTTTCTTTTGGAGCTGTAACGAGACATTCATATCAGCAAGTCCAAAAGAAAAAATGGTCGAGTGAGCTTCACAAAAATATCAAAAATGATTATTACCAGTCTCTGTATGATTATTATTTTGAGTTCTGAGAAGGAATACATTACACCACCGATTGAAATAATTTAGCCAGATTTCTTTCACCATATTACTTAATATGCTACGTTCGAAGGCTCTCACAGTCATTTCAATATTCATAGATCATAAAGTAAAGTGGTCATTCAGAACTATAAATAAAGGGAAATTCAAGGTGCTGCCTTTTTTCCTCAGTTTTTTTTTACAATCAAATTTTTTACTTTATCTCATTTACAGTAGTGTGTCGACAAATAAGCCAAGAAATTTCACTCTAATCAGACTTTTCCGTTTCAATGGAAAAATGGCGTGATGGAGTTGCAAGTTTAGTTGGTGTCGAGCCTGGCGACACCTGACTTGCCAGACAAACGATTAATCTCAAAGTGCTCTTTTGGCTCAAAGAGCCGCCGCCAGCGTTTTCCGCGAAGCTCACCGGGATTCCAAGGTTGTGCGAGAATCGCTGGCCCATCAGGGCGTTGCAGGCCAAGTCGACGTCTCCGTTGTAGAGCATTCCTGGAAGGTGCTCCAGTTAAGAAGAAAGGCCTTTTTCGAAAATACTTGTTTGGGTGTTCAAAGGAGCTTAAACCCGAATGGTAATGCTGATAAGCTAATTTTTTGAAGGTATTACATGTCATTCAATGCTTCTACGAGTTTAATAAATCTATTCAAGATTTACGAGAAAAGGACCTTAATAATCATTTGAAAAAAAAGAAAAATTATATGGTTTTTTGAAAATCTAATCAAAATCAAGAAAAATACCTTTCAAATTTTTGTTGACAACGGCATTCAAGACTCGCGACGTCATGTCACCATACTGGCGCTTGTAGGTGTTTGAGATGACGTTGCTGGAAAAAAAAGTTTTCATTGAATGGAATTTTCTACTGTTTGTCTAATATTACTAGTCCATAAAAAACTTTTTCAAGTTTATTTCGAACCGAAAAAAAATTGAAATAAAGTCCTGATGAACTGATGAGAAAAAAATACCTGCAAATCTCCCATCTGCCGAGGCTCGAAGGAATTCCCAGAGCTTTTCGGACAAGAGGTTTGTTCAGGTAGTCAGTGACCGGATTTTCGTTCAAGCACGGCACCGACGAAAGCTGAAACCAGAATAAAAATCGCAAAAACAAGGTCACAAAGCGGATCGAGTAGTGAGAAGAGGATTCGAAAGTTTTCAAAGTTTACAAACTAAGAAAACAGTGATTAGAATTGTTGTATTGAAAAAAAAAAAAACTAAACAATTTCTGGTTCCGGCTCGCGGTTGAAGCGTCGCTGGTAGTCGAGCTTAAAGCGAAGCGGAAGGTCAGAACCGCCTTGGTAGCAGTTGGCGTACATGTTGTAGGGATTCAAACCACCTCCCCTGCAATTTTTGAATATGACTGCAAAATGCCGTTTTTAATAAAAGACGGTTTGCGAACCGACCAAAAACTCTTCAACTATTCCATGATTCAGCAGATTTTTCTCTGAAGACTGAACAGACTTGTAAAGGGGAATTTCATCCAAAGTACACTTTTCTTTGACTCAACCCCTATTGAGTACAAACCAAGCAGTGTTCTGAGCGGCAAAGGCGAACTCTCCGCAGTAGGACAAAGTGCTGAACGAGTGGAAGGCGCAGTCGTCCGTGTTGTTGGCGCAGCATTGCGACTTGACCTTCTGCCATTGTCTGAAGACGTTCTCGGATACAGAAAGCGTCGGAATTCCCCTTACGTTTCGTCGAGGATGCCGTGCGCGTGGAGGAAGAGAATGAGCGAATCGGTTCCTTCGTTGGCCGACACGCAGCCGTTACCGATCGCAAAGCCCTGAATGAGATTCTTTTGCTTTTCAAAAAAGACAAGGAACCTTGACAGAATTTTAGGTACACTCTCTTGACTGCGAAAGACTTGCCAGTAAGAAAAATACAGAATTTAGTGTTAACAGAAAATAAAATGTTAATGACAAATATTCTAAATTACAGGAAATTATGAATAAATTTTTGAATGAAGTTCCGACATCATATTGAAAAGATGTCAAAAGACGAAAAAACTGTGATAAAATTCGTCGTTTTTCACTCCTCATATCATATCTGATTAAATTTCGTAAGCCAATTTTTTTCCTGTATGTTATCTTTTGGCCCAGTAAAGTTGTCATCATTTTTTTTATCTAATCGGCCAGGTTGCTGTAGCGAACCTTGATATTGATGTTAAACTGTCCCTGTCGGTCGAGGATCGTTTGCGTCAGCATAGGAACGTAGATTCCTACAGAACTTTTCGTTTTCATCGATTCAATCGGAAGTTACCTCCGTAGGACTCGCCAGTCACGTAGAAGTCGTTAGATTTGTACTGAGGGAACTCGTTGAAAAAGGCAACCAGGGCTTCCCAGTTCTCAGACGCGCTCTCAAAATGGAAAAAATACCATGATTTTTAAACCATCAAGTGAAAAAAAAGAGTGGGAAGCTGGGTTTCATTATTTTTATATATTCAAGACAGCATTTTCAAACTTCATACGTACGATTTCATGCATCAATTCCTAAAATGAAAATAAGTTACCTGGTCATCGCCGGTAGAAACGTCTCCGTCGATAGAGTAAGAGTATCCGACGCCGGCAGGAGATTCCAGAGTCAGGATCGAAGCATTTTTGTTCCACGAGTAAGGATTTATCGACAGAGAGGCACCGTCCGAGTTCACCTAAAATAAAATCTTCTCAAATCAATCTTCAAACATGTTTCAATTTTTGATTCAAATGAAGTTCAAGCTCTGGAATTTGGGAGGTATATGACGCTCTAGAGTCATGAAAACCGCTTGTATTCAATTCTCGAAAAAGATTATTTTTATTGAGGGATCAGATTATTTTTCGAATTCTTTATGGGATTGTTTTCATTGGCGAGATAAGAACATTCAACTAACGTTGAAGGGTCCCCACTCGGTGAGCAGAGCCGACAGACCAGAACAGCCTGGGCCGCCAGTCAGCCAAACAAGCACCGGATCCTTGGCTGGGTTGTTCTGCGATTCGACAAACCTCAACGGACTGTTTAGCCAGCAAATTATGATTCATAATTACCAGTAGTGGAGCATGTGATTTTTTTTGGCGCCCACATTATAGTAGCCGGAGTACTGCTTGAAGTTCACCGGTGGTTGTCCAGGAAGATCAGTGATCAACGCTGCGTTGCTAAAATATGAACTTTTCAAGAACAAAAAAAAAATATCAAAGCGTTGTCTTTTTTTTTCACGTTGAAACGCTGTACAACATCCAAAACCCTAACAGTTATCGACAAAGTAGCCTGAAAAAAAAAAACAAAAGTTACATCTTCTCAGACCAGTAATTGCAAAAATCAACTGTGAAACGTAAAAAACTAAATCTTAAAAATAGAACCTTTTAATTCTACAAGTTGAATCACTTTCATAGATTCAAAGCCACAATAAGACTTCTTTTCACTCATAGATCTAGATATATAGATTGATGCATCAATGTGATGTTGAAATGAAATAATATTTTGAAAATTATTCTGACTAGGAAACGTTTTTTAACCCCCGGTTGAACTTTTGCTGAAACTTTGCTTAAGTGTACTTTAAGACTCCCTGATTCCAGAACAGAAAGATAATTTCTCGCAATCTTGCAATAGATCTCGTTTTAGAGTTAGGACGCTTCAAAAACCCGAAATAGCGATTTTTTGGCCTAATTTGCGTATTTTGCACACTTTGAAGCTATTTAACTAGAAAACGAGATCTATTGCAAAAAATTTTTGTCTTGATCTGCAATCAGGGAGTCCTAAAGTACACTTCAGCAAAGTTTCATCAAAAGTTCAACCGGGGGGCAGGCTTGTGCGAGGGCCGGCCCGTCACCCTCCCGGCCCCCGACCATTTCGTAAGCCCGGCCTGGCCCGGCCTTAGCGAGGCCTCAAGAAAAAATGGCCCGCCCGGCGCAAAACGCGCAATTTTTTTCTAGTCGGATATCAAATTTTTCTCCGACAAAAATTACGTTTTTGCTCAATTTTTCACTCAAAGTTTAACAAAAACTATGATTTCAAAAGTAAAAGTAACATTTCGGTGAAAATTTTTAAAGTGAAATTTTATATTTTTTTTTCCCCGATGCCCGGCCTGACGCACAAGCCTGCCGGGGGTAAAAAAAACGTTCCCTGGTGGGCCTGAAAGCGTGCTCTAGCGCTTTTCACCAGTATAGCGCGTTTCGAGACCCATTAGAGTCAGCTCTCGGACACTATTTAGTTTTAATTTTTTGAACGAAATTTCCTTTATATACTAAATTTAGTATTTCGAATTAGTTTATTAATTATGATTGACCTTGTTTTTTAACTTGAAAGGCTTGCTGTCCTAGATTGGCAGTACCTCATCCGCAATATTCGGTCTGATGAACGTCTATTTTTTATTCATCTCTCCACTCCAAAAATTATATGTTTTACTTTATTCAGACTATAGATAGAATAGACTATTTCGATATTTGACTATGTTATGAATTTAGACTTTCACTTTTTTTCGCTACTTTTTTTCCCTCATAAAATCAATTTGACAATGAAACTATGAAATCTGAAAGCTAGTTTTAAACTCCAGAAGTTTTTTTTATTTTTTTAAATCACAAACCAGAAGGCGAAAAGCCCAAATACGAGCAGTAGTTGCAACATTGCGGGTGGGCCGCAGCTTCTCGAGTGATGAGCTCGTTATCAGAAGCGCCTCGAGCCATCGGGTTATCTGATAACGGACCTCTACATACGTCAGTAATTGTCTCTGAGGTTTCCATCTAGTGGTTTGAACTAAATTTATTAATTCATTGAGCTGCGATAAAATTTTTTACTCACGACTAATCAGTAGAGAGGTCAAAGTATAATTTGACTACACCGTATAGTGCAATTATAATATTTTTCCAGTTGAAATTTCACTTTTTGACACAAAATTTTTTAATACTACTTTGGCTATCAGAATTTTTTTCCCATGGAAATATTTTCCGTTGAACAAAGTGCGTTTTTTTTTTTTGAAGATCTTAAAAGAAAATGGTTCGGTGACTATAGGAGGACTCAAAACCACCGCTTTCAATTGGAATGAACGGCTTCACATTGTCTTTGTCCTGTTCTTCTTCGGCTGAATGTTATAGTGATATCGAGACTAGTTGTACGTGTCTATGTAGGTCAATACTTCTCCGTGCTGATGTTCATCAGTCAGTTTCAGTCTAGATAAACCGACTATTAATAATAGTTTCTTCTTAAGGGACAAATAATCTTTCTTTCTAATCGAAAATCCTCGTAATCTCTTCAAAAGTTTTTCGTTCTCTCATTCTATTCCCTATCATTTTTATTTTTATTTTACGCGACCTTGTTTGGAAGCGAAACTGTATATCTTGTTTTTGTTTTAAATAATTTCATTTTTATATATTTTATTTTTCCGTAGAACCTTGGCGTTGCTCACAGGCGTGAGGTGTCCATTTCTGAATTCGTCCCAGTTCTGAGAATTTTTTCCCTATTTTTCGATCACATTCACTATACAGTGGAAGAATTTTTCGATTTCTGTTTATTTCCAACCTCCGTTTCCTTCTCTCTCATTGTGCGTGCAGAAAGTCCGTTGAATGTCCAACTTCCTTCAAAACTTCGAAACCGATTTTTTTATATTTGAAAAATCGATTTACATTGTCAAGATGACGAATGAGTTTTTGATTAGGCTTATTAAAAAAGAAGGAAAGGTGCACAGAAACTAAGTCCGATCGCGATGTTTCTTCTTTTCAAAATCGAATTTTAAACGCCCTTTTTTTTCCAACCCAGCCTAAACCCAAATGGCACAGAACAACTCTGCGCCTAACTATTTCATGTACACTTTTTTCCTTGAATTTAGATTAAATGTTATTTTTTCCTGATGTTTATATAATTCCAGTGTTATTTGTTTCGAAACGAGCAGAATGTTAGGAGAAGCCGCAGGAAACCGGTCGTCGTCATGTGTAATGCCCGGCGGAAAATCATCACCCAATAACCGATTGTCTGTTCCGCCACTCGTGATCCCAACTAACAACTATTTTCGGCTGTTTTTTTGGCTGAAACAGGCGAACTACTCGGTTTGTTGAAATCGATGCCGGTTTAGTCTCGTATCTCCCTTTGAATTGTTTTTTTTTTGTCGGATTGAAGCGAAGAGAGAAATTCAGTTCTTCAGTTATATTCCCATCTGAAAAAGTTTTTATTTAGATGCTTATATTTTCCATTAAATTTTTCAAACAGTTTTTTTGGAGACTCCATAGAGATTCCTCATAGTCGCCAATTTTTTTGCTTGCGTTAAGGTTTAGTTTTGCAAAAATAAAAAATTAATTTTGCAAGTACTAATCCTCTATCAACATGGTCGCCTGCTGTCCGTGAGAGATTTATAAACTTCAAAATCCAAATTTCGCGCACTTAGCATCTTGCCCGAGATTTGAGAGATCTTGATCTAGACCTTCAAAGAGCTTTTGAAAAAAATTCATATGAAATTCGAAACTACTAGAAAGAAGTCTCTTGTGAGAGATCTATGAGTATAGCAACCTGAAGCTGTTTTTTACAATTCGAAATATTAAGTCACGGCGCCTTTTGTTTTAAGGATATTATTTTTCTTCAACTATTTCAGTCAATGCGCATGTTTGCTCTCAATTTCACTCCGTTTTCTCTCTTTCATAACTCGTTCAGTTCTCTTGATATCGACCCAAAGCGTTTATCCAATTCAGAGTCACTTGTTTTTCATGCTCATCCATCGAGTTTCATCAATACCAGTTCTGTTAGAAATGTTACACGGAATTTCATTTTTTTTTCCCTCTGTTCTATTTCAGTCCAAGTGTGATACATTCGAAATTTCTGGTTAGCTATTGTATTTTAGATACTTGAATGAAAAAGCTCCATTCACAGAAGCGGGTGCAGCTTTTTTGGTTTTACTTGGATCTTCACTAAAAAGTTTTATGACTATTTTCGGAAATCAAGAGGAGCCATAAAAAAGTAGTTTTTAATCTCACCATCCATCAAACACGTAAACTCTGACCGAAAAAACGAAAAATTAAGAACTGAGGATTTTTTCAGTATGCAAAGCTTCTTCTAGGGCTTCTTTGTCGAGCTTCGCACCGCAAATAATCCTCCTGGGATCCAACTGCAAACGGCTCCAAAAGCCAAAAAATCGCGTAATGAAGACAAGAATTTCTTTTCTTTTTTTGACGCAAAACTAACTTTCGAGGCCCTGTCAAATGTTTGTTTGCATCGGCTCTCGTCCGATTTTCAATTAAGCTTCTCGAGCAACAAAACCAATTATTCGCGAGCGCTATCATAGGGAACTTTTCCTCAGGAGAAAAAGGAATGCAGAGCTTTCTTGTCGACTGAACTCACGTCTTCTAGGCTCTGTGATTTTTTAAAAAGAATAATTCGCACCTGCGCCGAGATGATTCCATTTTTTTTTCTTTAAAAAGCAAGTGCAGGTGCGAAGATATTGAATGCGGCTGAAATTTAGGCAATTATTCATAAAGTTCTTTTTTTTCTCTCTGCTCGGAGTTTGGTGAGTCTTTCATCGAGTTTTTTCCTCAACATATGCCTCTGTTACCGCAGTAATTTTCTCAGTAGTGACCTTTTGAGACTATTTTTTTTTCGTAAGGCTTTCACATAAGCCAGCCTGATGAAAAGCTGCCGAAAACCCGGAATTTCCAGTCCAGTGCTCCAATAATTGGCCATTTCGCATTCTCGCTCAGGTTTTTCTTGAAAGCTTTCTCAGCACTCATCGAGTTCGTGATGAATTTTTTTTAAAACGTTACTTGATGTTTTTAACAGATGAATAACACTTCAAAAACCCTATAACTAATTTTTTTCAGGGTAATTTTTTTAAATAGAAAAAAAGTTGAGCATACCTTTTTAGTTGCGCATATTTCAGAAATATTTTTTTGAGTTTTTTTGTTTCTTGGTCACTTTCTACAATTTTTTTAAAGATCGTCTTTGTAGTTTTTTTGGATCATACTTATAGATCTAATGCTAAAAATAAAATCGCACAAAAAAAGTTATGAATAAAGGTTAGGAGGTGTTTCAGAAAACTTTACCGTGTTCTCAATTATTTTCTTGACAAAAAATACCATTAGGTGTTAAATCACTTCAAAATTTTATTTTATTCATCCCTGGAAATTTTTTGAAAGTTTTGAATTATTTTATACCTTTCAGACTTGACAATTGCCGTTTTCTTTTTGTGTCCTTGTTCTTTTCCTTTTTATACATCTTAGTGAGGCTCACATGGATCTCATAATTGCGTATTGATACGTTAAATAATTCTATTTTTTGTCGAGTCTCTCATCTTCTGTTTTACCAGGCTATTTTTTTTTCTTATAAGCTCTGCAGTGTAATTTTGCCATACTCAGTTGTTAAAAAAATTTCTTTTTTTTCCCATCTTTGTTCTCTGAAGAGAAAAATAGCGAGAACGAACTTTTGACTATAAAAAAATGAAATAATATGAAAAGATGAGAAGAATGTTTCCATTTTCCGCTCCAATTCATTTCACCTGCCTTTCCGGAATGTAATTTTTTTTTCATGTTGAAAATTGGAAGATTTTTCCTCTTTTCTTTACTCTGAAATTTTAAATTTCCCTAAACAGTTGAAAAAACTGTTTCAGCAATCTCTCGAAAACTTCTACTTCTTCTCATACACCAGTTTCATCTAGCAACTTGTAGGCACAGAAAAAAAAACGCATAAAGCGAATTAAAAATGAAGTTTGGCGCCGATGCTTCTCAGATATTCAGCTCCTGAGCATTTAATAAGTTTCTCAAGCATCTGGCAAACTCCGTTCGTTTTTCCTTTTTCTTTCTAGCTCAGTGATCACTAGTGAGTGAGACAAGTTTCGAAGAAAGTCTTCAGGGATTACTACCGCTTTGTTTGATGCTTTTCTCGCGTGTTTAGCGTTTGGGAGTTACTTTTCTGGAAGTAAGAGTTGAGAATTGAGGAACAGAGTGGAGCCGATGACTGGATGCGTTGCGTGGCGCGCGCCGTCCTCGGCTCGGTGCTGACCGTCGTTCTTCTTGTCTGCTTCGCCTTCTCTCAGTTTCGCAGTACCTTCCATCCCTTTGATGAGAATGGTTCGTTTACTCTTTTCTTTAATCCTTTTAAGGTATGAATATACCAAATTTTTTTTCTCATAAAGACGCGTTTTGAAAGAAAGCCTCGCTTACGATCTTAGAAGCAGATATATATATATTCCTTGTGCTGAGACTCCCTGAAAATTTTATAAGACATAATTTAAAAAACTTAAAGGCATAGGGGCAGTAAAAAATGGGGTTTCAGGTGAAAGCAGTATCTTATATAGTTTTTCTTTGCGAATCGAACGGTTAACTCAAAAAAATTACTGATGTGACTAATTTTGAAGAAAAACGCGATTCTACTTTCCCGCCTTTAAATTTGAAAAAAGCTTTGGATCGGTATACAGACAACTGTTTACAGTAGCTGTGTACGCGATGTTGCGGACGTCTTATTAGACCCGCATTTCGTGAGAAATAACTGGATATCTGCTTCAAATGGATTGTTTCTTTTCTGAAAAAAATCATTTAGTCAAACAAAAAACAGACACAGATAATAAAGGAAACACAAAATAACGCTATCCCAATCGAAACCTGCGTAAAATCATCATTTTTCACCAAAGAAGCATTTTTGCAATCAAAGTTTGCAAATTATACATGAATAGAAAGCTTTTGTGACGAAAAGAACTTTGGTGACAACAGAAAAAATTGAAATTTGAAAGAAACGAAGAAAAAAGCGAATATCCGGAAGATGGCGAAGCTGTTGTCCATAGAGCAACTTTACTGCAAAGTGCCCTTTTCGCGGGAACTCAATCTTTCCTCTCTCCGACTTTGAATAATTTCTTCTCCAAAACTAGGAACTTCTGTACGTTCCCAAGTTCACCGTTCGATTCGCAATTAAAAGCTCTACAAAATACTGTTTTGAACTGAAACACCGTTTTTTACTGCCCCTATGGCTTAAAGTAAAGTCCTGTAATTTTCAACTTGCACAACTTCCTGGTTTTCGAAAACGCACGCTTGAAGGTTTCAACTGGCCGAAAATTTTCGACCATTTTTTAAGAAATCTAATCTTTCAAATATTCCTTATGAGGACCCTTTTTTTCCAAATCTTGAAGATAAGGAGAAAATGAATTTCATGTAGAAAAATTTTTTTCACATTTAAAATTTTATCTATGAAATTTTTCTGCACCAAACAATCCAACAAAAGCTAATAATTTCGGTCGCGTGGCAAACAATGGTCATTAAATTACTACTATAGCAATTTTGAGCCAAATCGGTTATATAAGTCATCAGAAAACATGCAATTTGTCAAGTTTGTGCCGAGGTGAAGCAATTAGAATAAAAATTCGCTTGATTTTCAGTTATATTTCATGGAGCCTGATAAAAACATTTTTTTTTATAGTCTCTAACACTGAAAGAGATCTTTTCCTTGATGATATGGAGGTTCTTGAAAACGCTCTAGCGAATACTTCTGAAAGAATCTAGCAACATCAAAAAGCGTGATGAAATCAATTTGATATTAGAGATCATTTGAGGAGAAGAAAGATTTTGCAGACGAGGAGACGCGCCGACTACTGGAGGCCAGCTTTCCGGCGGCGCCGACGACGACGAGCACTTCTAGAGCCCCGCTCTCGCTGTCCGTCGCCCTCGTGCTCATCGTATCGCTCATCAGCGTCGCTCTTCTCATCACCGGCATCATCATCATTGCGGTGACGTTGGATCCGTCGACTACCGACGACGGCGACGAGTCTGACCTGGAGACGGACGACCACTCGGTACCCGTACTCAATAAAACTCAGGGAAAACAAAAAATAGCTGCAGACGCCACGTTGTGAGTCGCCACGCACTCAACCGGCCATGTACCGAACTTCGTTTGAACACGAGTACGAGAACATGTTCACCGACACTTTCACCAGTCTTTGACTACGGCTCGCCAATCAAAATCAATTCAATCAATTCGGGTCCATTATCTCACTTTTCACCGCATTTTGTGAACGGAAGCAGAGCTCAGAAATAAATATACATTTATATTCTCTTTTTTTTTGAAGTGAGCAATTAGTATGGCGAGGTTTGTGCACTAAGCGATTATCTATTTGAGCTGAGGGAATGACATTTGGGGTTTCAACTCGGTCAAAGTTTCGTTCCAGTATTGCGTGATAGTTTTCCACTGCGTGTAGAAGTTGATACCAGCCTGAAAAATAAACATGTTGTTCGGCTCATTTCTCGCAGGAGTAGTACCTTTCCGTAAAAGTTGAGATCACCGTGGAATGAGCCGCGGGAGCCTGTGAAGGAGAACATTGGCAGAGGAACAGGAATGGGGACGTTGATTCCGATCTGACCGACATCGACCTCGTTCGAGAATCTGCAAATTGACCGATTTCTTTACTTTCAAATTTTTCCCCATTTGGGTACAGGCGGAAAAAAGCTTCAAACAAACTTTCTAGCGGTGGCGCCGTTGGTGGTAAAGATGGCGGTTCCGTTGCCGTAGGGGTTTTTGTTGATGATTTCGATGGCTTCGTTCAAATCCTTGGCCTCCATGGCGACGAGGACTGGGCCGAAGATTTCCTCCTTGTAGCAGGTCATGTGAGGTTTGACTTTTGAGATGATGGTCGGTCCGACAAAGTTGCCGTTCTCGAAGCCAGGCACGACGCACTCGCTGCCGTCGAGTGGAACTTCGGCGCCTTCCTGAATCAAGTAGGAAATTATCGTGGACAACGATCAGATAGCCACCTTCTTGGCTCCTTGGATGAGTCCAACGCAGCGGGCCTTGGCCGCCTTGGAGATCAGAGGTCCGATGTCTGTGTCGTTCTTCCAGCCGGCGTTCACCTTGAGGTTCTTCACCTTCTCGACGAGTTCGGGAAGCCAAGCGCGAGCCTCGCCGACGAAAACAGCCGTCGTCAGGGCCATGCATCGTTGACCGGCGGCGCCGAAAGCAGCAGCGGTCAGCTAAAAAGTTTCTTTCAGTTGACAAAATTTAAAACTCGCAGATTGAAGTAAATTTAAGTTCTTATTCATAATCATACGTTTCTGAATGATAGAAAAATTCACATTCAAAAAGGTGAGATCAAAGTGATAAATATATGGCCACGAAGATATATTTTGCATGCGTTAGGAAATCGTTATCATTTGCTGTTAATTTCTAAAATTTTAGGCGACCAAATGATAATATTTTTTTGAAAAAAAAAAGCATTTTTCAAATGCCTTCAACTAAAAAGGTTGACGTTTTCATAAATAAAGTTTTGGAGGAGATTGACTAGAAAATTTAGACTCTCGGACCGAAGAATGTTTGAGAGGACTACGAAATTCATATCCTTCGCAGAAATTACTTTTCTGCAAGAAAAAAAACTTTGAGGACACTCGTTTTTTTTTTCAAAGCTTAAAATACTTTCATAAATTATGAACTCGTGAGTTCGTTAATTCGCTAAATGCTCCTCTGGAAAATTTTCAACTAGACTTTGACTTTGAGAAAACTTTTCCAAACGTTCGGAGTCAAAGCAAATGTGGCAAAAAATCTCCGAAAAATATTTTCCTTTAGAAAAAGAGAGCTGACGACCTTGAATATGATTCAAAAGCATAAAAATTAACCTGGTTGAGAGTTTGTTCCTTGCCAGCGTCCGGCATGATGACGCCGTGGTTCTTGGCTCCCATGTTCGACTGAACTCTTTTGCCGTTCTTGGCTCCTCGCTCGTAGATGTGCTTACCCTGAAAAACTCCGTCTGTTCCAGAACGGCGCTCCAAAAGAACTCACAGCAGAGTCTCCACCGACAAAGGAAATGGCCTTGATGTCCGGGTTGTCACAAATGAAGTTGACGGCGGAGTGTTGGCCGTGTATGACGTTGACACAGCCGTCAGGAACGCCGGCCTCCTGTGAAGAGACATTCTTGGCGAGAGTTCAGACCTTCAAACGGACCTTGGCGAGCTGGACGAGGTGCAGAGCTGCTCCGGGGTCCTGCTCCGACGGCTTCAGGACCATCGTGTTACCGGTGGCCAACGCGAGAGGGAACATCCACAGAGGGATCATGGCAGGGAAGTTGAACGGACAGATTCCGGCGGTGACTCCGAGAGGAACGCGGTAGGAGATGGTGTCCATGTCACGGGAGACGTTCGGGAGCGCCTCTCCGAGCATCAGGGAAGGCACCGAGGCTGCGTGTTCCACCACCTCAACAAATCATTGACCTTGATAAACTTTTTCAGAGTCAAACAACTTTAAATCCCATTTAAAAGGATAGACTATAGATTTCCAATGATCAGAAACACTTATATCTGAACGCACATGAAAAAAATTGAAGAATATTTGAAAAAAATGAATTTTTCTAAAGTTTTTTTAGATTTTTGCAAAAAAAAATTTCAGAAATTTTTTTGAAGTTCGCATAATTTTTCAAAAAAATTCCAACTTTTTCGAAACTTCCAAATACAAGATGAAAGACAACTTTCAAACTAAAACTTCCTTTGACTACTGTTTCCAGAACTGAAAAAAACTTTTTATCATTAAAAAAAGTTTAAGATTTTTTTCTTTTTCTTTGCTGTTTTTTTCTTTAACCTCTTTTTTTGTTTACTGAAATATTTCTTTGTCTTCCTTTTTTTCTTCAAATTTTTCAAGATAATCGTTCTTACACTAGATTTTCGAGTTATTGTGTCTTTTTTTATCAATTTAAAAATCATTTTTTTCTTTGAAAAAAACTAGTTAGTTTCCAAAGCTGTCTAAGAAACTACTGATTGAACTCAAAGCTAGCGGATCGCGTCAAGAAATAGATTATTCATCTGAAAACTACCAATCTTATGAAATAATTAAAAATCGGATTATGGAAGAAGGAGTTTGAAAAGAAGTTGATACGTTGGGTTCCCCTCATAAAAATCGCTCAATAAGTGGGAATTTCAAAACATATCTTGAAGCTTATCAATGTCGCATGTGTGGCTATTTGTAAATATTTTGACTTTTTGGCTTTCAACTGTTTCATTTTATCCACGAGACCCGCTGACTCGAGATTCGGTTGAAGAGGGCTCAAAAAAGTTCTTTTTCGTGTAACTATTTCAAGACCTGAAGTCCGCGGCTGACATCGCCCTCTGCGTCTGGGATCGTTTTGCCCTGCTCCTGTGTAATGTTCTCGGCGAGTTTTCGCATGTCGCGCTTGATCAGAGCCTGCAGCTTGAACATAGTCTGTTGGCGCGTCAAGGGAGACCTAAAAAGCGTCCATGAATTTCGATTCATTGCAGTTCATTCACGTCTTGCCCCATGTCTCAAAGGCTTTCTTGGCGGAGTCGACCGCGGCTTGCATTTCAGACTGTGTCGCGTTGGGAACCAATCCGATCACTTCGTTTGTGGCCTCAAAAATACTTTCAATTTCTTTATAATTCATTTTCTTACCGGGTTTGTGAGCTCGACAAAATCGGTAGTCTTTGAATCGACCAACTGACCATCAAGCCACAGTTTTACAGTCTGAATAGAAGATTGAAAAGAACTTCTTGTTTAAAATCTCACTGGAGGAGCTGGAACTGCGCGAGTTGTGCTGAACGCCGCTTGGCCGCATTTTGACTGAAGACCCGATTTTTATGGATAAAAAGCGTTGCTACTCACCTGAAGTCTAGCAACACGAGAAAGCATTTTGACGAACCACCCAAACGTCAAAGTTTACCACAAGCGCTGAAAGAAAAAATTATAAATTAGAACTTTCCTTTTTGTGGAACACTTTATCGGGTTTGCACAAGAAGTGGAAAATGAAATTCGTGATTTCTAACAATAAATCAATACTCAGTCGTTGTGAGAGAAAGAAATGAACAGAATGGCCAAAAAAAATCAACCGGTCCAAGTTTTTCATATTTAGCCTAAAACTTACTTTTTCATCTACAAAAGTTTTATTTACGAAACTAAATCTCCAAAATTAATTTTTTTTAAGAAAAGAATGACGGCGATCAGTCCGAGAGAAAAGCAACTTTCAAAACGAAGAAAAAACGGAAGAAAAAAGGAAGGAAAAAGCGAGAAAGCGACTGATATATTGAACTCGGTATATACGCCCTCGATAGAAACAGTTGTTCGGTGCGTCCACATAAAAAAAGCGACAATTGGCAGACCGATGATAGAAATGTGGGGTGAGAATCGAGACGAAAAGTCTCCACGAGACTTTTGAAACCGCGTGGCTGCGGAAAAACGTTCGAGAAGTTAAACATAGCATGTGCAGTTGGTAAAAAGAAAGGAAAAGAGGATCAGAGGCTGAACGAGACACTCAAGTTATCAACAGCTAGCTTCTGGGTATTTCATTTGTCGGGAAAGTTTTTGATTTTCTTTTGTTTATCATCTTTTACTCATAAAAAAATGCGAAATTTAAAAGTGAAAAAATCAACTCACATCCAAGAATAATAAAAAAAAAAAATCACCAATGGAATATTTTTGACACCAGAATTATAATGAAGTGAAGAACATTAAAAAAAAGAAAGCTGACATTTATAAGTTAACAAAAAAGCAAACGCTTCTATCGTTGTCTTCTCTGAGAAATGAAGATCAGAGAACACTCAAAGCAAGGAGAACAAAGAACGCTCACTTATAAATAAACGTGTATATAGCGAGGTTAGGAGATAAGAAGGCTAATATTTTTTTCCATAATTCAATGAGAATTTTTTTCGGGCTATAAAATACGGGCGTTTACAAAATGCGACCGCCTAATAAATGCAACCGCTTTTTTTGCTCCACTTAAAATTTATGAAATACGGGCATTTCTTAATCGTATCTCTTTCCCTTTTTTTCTGAAACTTTTTAACTGTATTTTTTTCCTATCTTTCTTTTTTTGGAGAAAACAATACAAAAAGTACTACGACCAAATTAATGAATTCATTATGACAAATTTATCTTTAACTGCTCAAAAAAATTAGGCTTCTCATTAGGAGCTTTTAAAGACGATTTTTTCAGAGTCCATGAACCTGTATTGGACTGGAAACCAGGTGGAAAAAATTGGAACAAAAATCATTAAAAATGATTTGCAAAACGAAGCTGTCAAAAGTAAAAAAAAGAGGCACCACTATAGTTATCAGAAAGCTTTCTTTCTAAAGCTGAAAATTAAAATTTCGTTTGAATTTAAAAAATAATGAAACTACAAAAAACTCCCGTATTTTATCAATTTGCAATAGAGTGCAAAAAAGCGGTCGCATTTTGTGAACGCCCGTATATAGCATGTGTATTAAAAAACGCACTCTTCTTTTTCGGCCCGCGGTTGTACAAGTCAAAACGCTTCGTAAATTATGGCGCTTAATGTGCCCAAAAATTGAAAAATTTGAAATTTAAAAAGGTTTTGAGTATCCACTAGTTCTACCTTTTGCGTCATATCCATATGACGAGATTCATTCAGAATAAAAACTGCATTCTCTGCAAAAAAAAAAACGTGAACCCCGTGGCACGGTGTCATTTTCTTCGAAAAAAAAAAAATAACACGTACAAAAAACCACGTGGCAACGTGTCATTTTTCTTTTTTCATGACCTGGTTCGAATGTCATTCTTGCTTCCCTCACTAGTCGTCTTCTTCTGAATTCAACGTCAAGATGAGTTTTAAACTTCCATAAAACTTTTAATTTCCGAAATAAGTTTCTGAGTTGAAAGCGCTAGTAGACTAGGCCCGCGGGACTCCCGGAGTGCCGATCCTCTTTGCTTGCAAATTGGATACGCAAAGTCACGCCGAAGCCCATTCCAGTGGCCGAGGCACAAACTGTTGGCAGCGCGATGCTGACAAAGCGATGATGGGACCCCCGCGGAAAATGCCATCACGGCTTTCGGCGTTTAGGATTTTTAGTTCTGACAAGGCCGAGCGGAGCTCTAGCGCACCGCCTAGTTAGTTCTTCTGACTGGATAAAGCTTCCTTAACTCACTCATGACTTTTCTTAGCTAATCAGGCAAAACATTGCAATTCGAATAATGCAATCGACCTGCTTTTTTAATGTTGAAATTATTGCAGAAAGCTTTCAAAACAAACTAGATCCATGGCGGACGGAGTTCGATCAACTGCGAGGCTGAGCAGTACCAGGTACCAGCCCAATGCTCTTAAAAGCAGCTGCGGGTTTTTTATTCTGTGTTCAATTGCAAAGGAGAAAAGAAATAACAGTAATGTCACAATGGCTGAAGTCGCTCCGTACTAGTACAACGAATGAAATTATGGTTCATTCAAACTGGTTGACACCTGTTCAAAGCAGGCTAGCCAGCCTTGTGCGAGGTCCAGATTGTCCTTATTGGCCTCCGTCCATTTCCATAACTTTCGATAAATTTTAATGGAACAAGTGAAAAGTAATTTTTTGGTAAAAATTTTGAGTTATGATCGAAAAATTTTATTTCGCAGCCTGGTATTCTATTGAAGATTTAAAGGCATAGGGGCAGTAAAAAACGGTGTTTTAGTTCAAAACGGCACTTTGTATAGCTTTTCATTGCGAATTGAACGGTAAACTTGAAATCGTACCAAACTTCCTAGTTTTGGAGAAAAAATAATTCGAAGTCGGAGAAAGGAAAGCTTGAGTTCCTGCCAAAAAGGCGTTTTGCAGTAAAGTTGCTCTATGGACAACATGCTTCGCCATCTTCCGGATATTCGGTTTTTTCTATGTTTCTTTCAATTCACGGTGTTTTTTTCATTACGCAAGGTCAAGACTTTTCGTAAATTATGATGCTTAGGGTGTAAGCACACCGAGACGCACTATCGCATACTCAAAATACTTTTTTTCAATTTTAGAATTTGCGATTTCAGGATAATAGCTTCTGAAATGTTCGAAATTTGTCATTTTGAAGAATATGATGTGAAAAAACATTCACTTACGTTAAAAAAACATTTAGGAACGATTTCGAAAGGGGAAAACTCTAAATTACTGATTACAAAATAAAAACAAAAAATATTATGAAAATGAATCAGCTCCCATTGAATAAGCATTTATAAATACGAAAAATATTGAAATGAGGAAAATTCGAGGAGCAAATGAAAAAAAAAACATTTTATATACCTCGAAAACCTAGCTTCAGAAAAACAAATAATGGATAGAAAGCAGAAATTTTAGAAAAAAACCTCGTATGGCGAAATTTTTGTTTAAATCCGAAAAACCATCAAAAAACTAGAAAAAAAAAATAATTTAGATGATTCATATATCAAAATCATTAAACTGCATCAGCAAATTCAATTTGGCTCTAATTTACGCGATACCGGTTTTAAACTACGTCAAATGAACTAGATAATAACTTTTTATTATTAACTGATTAAATTAAAAAAACTATAGTTTCCGAAATAGAGTGATTATTTTTCATGTCGCGAAACAGATTTCAAAAATTTTGAAAAAAAATTAGGACTTTTTAGAAAAAAATCTTCAGCTCTTTTTGAGAAAAAAAGTTAAAGATCTGAAACCGGTTTAGAAAAAAATGCGCAATTTAAAGCTTCACAAGATGTACCCATAGAGAGGCGGATCACATAAATGCAAGAAATAGAAAAAAAGTAAAAAAACCAATGAAAAAAAGTGAAGAAATTCAATTTTTTTGCATCAGAAACCATGAGAAGGGCGCAATAATGCGCCACGGATAATATGCCGCTGGGACCCAAAATTTCGCATTTTTTTTCATTGCGCGGAACACCGTGAATTTTCAATTTTTTCTGTTGTCACCAAAGTTCTTTCCGTCCTTGAAAGTTTCTGTTTATAATGCCGTGTTCAATTTGATTCCGCGAAATACAAAATGATCTCTGACTCTCCAAAATCTAGCTAGTGATCTTTTCCTTTCTCTAACGGGTATTTTGCATTTCGCGGAATCAAATTGAACACGGCATAAGAAATTTGCAAACTTTGTTAGCAAGATGCTTCTCTGATAAAAAATGATGATTTTACACAGATTTCGATTGGGACAGCGATCTTTTTTGTTTCCTTTGCACAGCTACTGTAATCAGTTGTCCGAGCACCGATCCAAAGCATTTTTCAAAATTAAAGGCGGGAAAGTAAAATCGCGTTTTTCTTCAAAAATAATCACATTTTTTTTTTGATAACACCGTTCGATTTGCAATGAAAAACTATATAAGATACTGCTTTCACCTGAAAACCCGTTGTTTACTGCCCCTATGCCTATTTTAAATACTAATTAGTAACACGAAACGGACGTGCTCCGGACGTTTCTGGGCGATTCTAGGGGGAATAACGCCGATTTTTCTTGAAAAGCGTTATATATTCACGCGGTAATCCAAAATAAAAAGTTCACTGGCGCGTATTTACTTTTATCTTTCATGAATAACCCCAGGTTCGTTAAAATATTTTTCAATTTTGTTTAAAACAGTTTTTAGAGTGTAATCCATACTTGAAGCTCACTCGGCTGTTTTTAGTTACATGAGTGATAGTGATTTGTTTATTTCATTTTAAACTCCATTCTGAATGATTTAAAGCTTGGACTTCGCCTTGCAACCTCGCTCCTGATAATTGACGTTCCCAGTGAGCTTTTCGATATTTTTTATGATACTCATGTTCGAAGGAAAATTTTACTTTAAATCCGCTGCGCCTGTTTCATTTCGACCATGTTTGCGCGTGCTGTGCTGTACCACCACAGAGTTTCTCGCGAACAAACTTGACCCCCGATTCTCCTTCTTTCTGCATTATTTTCTCGTTTCATCTAGACAACCTTGACCCGTTTTTTCTATGGTTTTACATCATTCCAATCTGAGATTTATTCATTTCTTTCTCTAATTTCGTTTTAGTTTAAAAAACAACTCACTCAATTTTTTTTAAATAGTTTATATTTACTTTTTTTTATTAGTGGTCTTCTTGCATAATAATTCAACTTTCTTATATATTCAATTGTACAAAAAAAGCTTTCTGGATGAGTTTTTCAGAAAAAGATCAAAGATAGAGCTTTCTAGGACTAGATTTTTTTTTTCTCTTTTGTGCTAGTTGGAGCTTCCGGTCACGTAAACGGCTCTGAGACCGTATGCAAAAAAAAAAAGATGTAAAAGCGTTCACAGTGGGTTGCCCGAAAAGAAAAATTTAAAATTGAACTTCAGAATTCAAAATAAGCTTGAATACGACCCCTGATCTACTAGCCTCACTAATGCGTTCGATCATCAAACTTTAAAATTTAAATTTTGACTCACTACATATAGCCTATTCCGCGTCAACTTGTCACGTTTTTGTCTTTCGCCAAGAAGACCGTATACCAAATTAAATCAAATTTCTGCTTTGATAACGGCAAGAAACAAAGGTTTTGAAGCGAAGTGGGTTAAATTTGACCTGGCCTTTTGGCGGAAAGAAAAACGTGACAAGCTGGCGCGGAATGGCCTATAAGTTTTCTAAAATTTTATTTAATCCTGATTCATTTCGGTATATAATATATTCGACTTCATTTTGCAGCTACTTATTTCGATTCGCTGTTTTTTGCGAAGAAGTTGGGATATATAACTGAGCGTTAAGAAATATGTGCTCTTTGTGCGCGATTATGATTTTGAGCTACAGCTTGGGAAGGAAATTATGGATCTATGTTTATTAGTTCAAGCGGTAGTTACTACGGCTGACCACATACTGAGTGCGTTGCGTGTCGCGCCGCGGCCTTCATCACTGGCGGCAGTCCACGTTTGCTCTGTCTCCACTGAGCGAAGGACACGTCGAGAAAAAAAATGCCAGCGTGGAGGTCACTGCGGCACAACTATCGGCTGCGATTCACCTGTGGGTTGCTAGTTGTTTTTGGGCTTTCTTATCTTTCTGGGTCATCCCGACCCCTTCTGTGTGCCTTATAAGAGGCTTGGAGTCTCTCCTTAGCTCATAAAGAGCTCATAGAAGCGACGGTCATTCTTCTGTGTCTTGCCTCTCAACTTCTTTTTCATAGTACTACCCTTCTCTGATCTTTCATGAACTAGTTATTTCGAGAAGAGAAGTTTCTAAAATTAAAAAAATTTTTCTTTTTTTACATTTTTAAATTAAATCTGAAGTCTTTATGAATTTCTTCTCTTTGATTTATTAAATGATTCTGGAATTCTTCAATGTCAGAAAAAAAAAATCCGTCAAACACCGGTTAAAGAGATCTTGTAGAAATTTTCTTGATCCCCAACTAGGAAGCTGAGACTTTCAAAACTTTCAAATCACATTTTCAAAGGATTTTTCACTTCAAACTAGAAATACCTCACTTGTTAGATATCCAAATAAAAAGGCCTGCCGATTATCGTTTTTTTAACAGTTTCCCGCTTTTTGTCAAGAACGATTGACGAAATTTTCAGTGGGTATGATTGCTTTGTGTGCCGTTTTCGCCCTCGCGTACATCTCGCTTGGCCAAGCCGCCGATACGGTCACCGTAACCAAGCAGGTGTACTTCGATATCTCGATCGGAGGCAAGGAGGTTAGTTCCCACTTGAGTTGGCTTGAACATGGCTATGGCGTTCAGGCTGGCCGCATCGTCATCGGTCTCTTCGGAAATGATGTCCCCAAGACCGCGGAAAACTTCTTGAAGTTGGCCACCGGCGAGAAGGGCTTCGGATACAAGGGCAGCAAGTTCCACCGTGTCATCAAGGACTTCATGATCCAAGGTTCCTCCGAAAGTCTCCTTCTTTCTATTCGATTGTTTTTCTAGGAGGCGACTTCACCCGAGGCGATGGAACCGGAGGCAAATCCATCTACGGAGAGCGATTCGCCGACGAAAATTTCGCTCTGCAGCACTACGGCGCTGGATGGCTCTCTATGGCCAACGCTGGACCTGACACCAATGGATCTCAGTTCTTCATCACTACCGTTCGTTCCATTTTTTTTTTAAATTTCAAACTATAGACACTCTAATACTGAAAACTAATTCTCTTTTGGAGGTACTTGTCTTTAGTCATCACTGCTTGTTTTGATTAAATCTAGAAGGTTGAAATCACAAAAAAAAATGGTTTTTAAGAGACCTTGATGTCCTACAAAAAAAAGGAAATTCTCGGGACTGAATAAATTCACTGAAATTCTTTAACGGCATAAGTTCCATGAGGTCTTAGTTTACATGAAAAACTTCCACTCAGAACCCAAATGTGAATTTAAGAATAGCTTGAGAATGTCCTTGTTATATTTTTCAAAAGGCTAATAAATAAATATTCCCAGAAAAAACTTTTCTCTCTTTATCCTCTAATTTTTCAGGTGAAAACCCAATGGCTCGACGGTCGCCACGTCGTCTTCGGCAAGATCATCGAGGGCATGGACGTCGTCCGGAAGATCGAGAACACCCGCACCAAGGTGAATTTATCCGGAGATTAAGTAATGTAATGTTTGTTCTTTGCAGCCAGGAGACCGACCAGAACAGGACGTCGTTATCTCTGCCTCTGGAGAGCTTCCTCTCGCTGCCCCATTCGAGACCGACAAGGCTCCAGTCGCTTAAAGTCGAAAAAATCTGTCTCATTCTTTTTTCTTTGTTGTTATCAGGATAATTTGTACTTGTATTTAAATAAGTTATTTTACGACCTCAAAACGGGCGATTATTTGCTTTTAATGAATCGATTTACACCAACGATTTCATGTTATATACAAAATTTAACCGTAATTATTCGTTCTAGTGAGGCACGCCTGTGTTGGAGTGAATATAGATTAGATTTTGAGAGAAAACGAAAGAAAAAAGCTTTGGCACTAATGTTTGAGGACTCTGTAGTCATACACTGGAGCGCAGAAAGGAAAAAAAGTGACCGAGGCTGAGCAATCGAAAGAAAAAACCAATTCTAAAGCAAAGGTCAAGTGAAGAGAGAAAAAGAACTGTGTGCTGTACAATTGTACAATTTGTCGACAGGATCACCAGATCGGCCAACTGTGGTCTTCCAGCGACTTTGAATGGAAAGCCCTGAAGCATACATTTGTATTTCGATATTTTCAATATTGAAAGCTACTTCGGAAAGAAATGTCGAAAAATGTTGATACTTATAAAAGCAAGCAAATTTTTGATACCCAAAAAAACGCACAAGTCGAGGATATGAAGCTCGAAGTTGTCGCCGATGACGGTGTCTTCGTGTTTTTTGATCTCCTCCGTCACGTTCTTCTTGGTGCAGTTGGAACGGATGTCGTGGCCCACGAACATCATGTAGTTGTTCGAGTTCATGAGCGAGCTGTGCAGAATTTTGTGGTAGTCCCCGGAATCTGTTGACGGCTCCAGCCTGAATTGAATACGTTCGAAGCAAAGAAGACATTTCGAAGTTTGAAGACTGAATTCGAGATAAATCGAAAAGTTTTGGTCATTTTATTAACAGATGTGAACTGATACTGTTATTCAAAAACTCTAACGGAGGCTCGAGTATATGATGTGGTCCAAAAATAGGATCTAATTTTAAATAAAAAGCGTTGCCAAGTTTTGAGCTTTTCCATGCGAGTCCATTACGTTTCAAAACGTTGAGAGCCCTTTGAATACTGACATGACTCGGAGGCTCCGAAGGAATTCGACTTGCTCCCAGGACAAGTATTGGTCGAGTTGCGCCGTGTCGTTCAGGTTGGCCAGGCAGTATTGCTCTGAAAAAATACCAAAATTTTGAAATTAAAACTTTCGATAATTTCGATAAACTACTTTTTTTTATAAATTCTTCAACATCCCAAAAAAAAAAAACGCACCAAGAAAAGATTTGAATCGATCTTCCGCGATCGGCGAGACTTCCAGCTGAGCAATTGACCACCGCTCAAAGATTCTCTGCAATGTTTTTTTTCGAATTCAAAAAGATTTTTCAACTGGACACGGCAGTTCCATAAAAAAAAACCTTAAGATTTTATTAAATGTTTGCTTCAGGCAAATAAAAAGCTGAAGGAAAAGGAAAAGCCACCGAGCAAAAAGTTGATGATGAAACTTTGAGAAGGACGAACCATTCTGGTGAGCTGCTCTTTGGGTGTAGTGAGCGGCGTGACTTCGACAGCCAAGAGGACGACATTCAGGAGCAGGGACGCTTGTATGAGACCGGAGCACATGCCGATAGCATGGAACACTGCAATCGCTCGACGGCTCATTTGTTGGTGCGGAATCGAACAAAAGCGGTTCGAGAGGTGGGAATACAAGTGCAAAAAAGAGAATTATAATTCCCTGGGAAAGAGAAAAATCTTATTTTCTCGTGATTGTTCATACAATTTCGGTGGGTACAAACGACTTTTTCTTGCATTCGGCAGCCGATACTTTCTCAGAACCAAAGTATATGAATCAAAAATCAACAAAGTTTTCGAAAACAAGAATTTTTGTAGCTTTGAGCTCCTACAAAAGTTTTTTTATTTTTTTCTTGTTCAAGGTTTAAAAATGCAAGATTAATACAGATTAAAAACTTAAATTAATTGCCAATTTATGAAAATTCCCGAAATCAACTCAGGGCGGTTAAAAAAAGAGAAGTTATAAACAAAGAGTGGCATGGAAAAAAAAAGCCAGCGAAATTTCGAATGCCGACTTTTCCGATTTTTTCATATCGTTAGGGATCTTTCCGACGAATCCTTTTCCGACTTTTTTCCCTCATATTTTCCGCTTTATAAAAGATCTATTTTATTTTTTTTTCGAGTTTTTGAGCAGGGGTTAACTACCTATTTTATTTAAGGAAATTCAAAACAAAGAGATTATTGAGAAAAAAAGTCGGAAATGCAATAGTCGGAAAAGTCGCCCTTCGAAAATTCGTTGGCTTTTATTTCTTACCTCCAAAAAAAAAATAAGGCGGTCTATCATTATCAGCATTATTTTTATAATTTCATCCACAGCCCAAAAAAATTAACAAGAATCAAAAAAAGTTGAAAAGACTTGAAAAAAAAAAGCGTAGACATCTCATTGGCATTTTGAAAAAAAGTAAAGAGGAAATTAATAGCCAAGTAAAAATTTAGAAGCAAGCCAAGTGGAAAAAATTTTGTTTCATTATTTTATATTTACCTGAAAAAGCCTCATTTGAAAAATCTAATTAATAATTAACGCGGGAAAAAAACTAAAGCTCGAGGAAATGATGTAACTAATTCAGCTAATAAACTTGCAAAAGAGCATTTGGTAAAATATTTGAACGTCTAACATTTCCTCTTACTTTTTCTGAGCATCACTCTCAAAAATTAATTCATAATAAACAACCTCGAAAAGAGAGCAAGCCAAAGCTAATCCAAATGACGTTAAACACTCCCATTAAAAGAAGAAAGTTATAACTTTCATGAGCGAGAAGAAGGACAAAAAAGTGTCAACGGGCCTATAGGCCGCCTAATCGATCAAAAATTTCGAAGCTTCCAAAGAAAAAAAACAGGACGAGAAGCTGGAGATAAACTACGGCGTTGGTGGAAAACGCTGCGTCACTCGCCTCGAAAACAACAAAACGAGACCGGCCGGCCTTCTGGCACACTCTCCTTTCGCAGCACTCTATCACCTTTTCCAACCTTTATCGCAAGACCTTTTGGTCGAAAATAATAAGTGCACACCGAATAGAGCAACTTTTTTGGCACCATGGCGTTGCTGGAAGCTCTAATTATAAAATCCATTCAACGCTAGCTCGAGACGCAAAATAATGAAGAGGCAAAACAACTGCATTGAATATTTTCTCGAGGTATTGGTGAAAAAACTTTTTGTTTATTTGAAATTCTCGACCGATATCACCTGCTTGACTATCGCTCCGTTAAAATTTTTTTTTTGAACATGCCATATAAATATCGTGTTTTTTAATTTCTGTTTTTGAATGAACCGCTTTTCAAAGCAATTTCCGAAGATATTCATGAGATCTTTAAACCAATCAAAAAATGTTCTAAAAAAGACAATATTCTCAATCTTTATTTATCGCAAAATCTATTTACAGAAAAGATGAGAGAAAACTCAGAAAAAGTGATTATTGTTTCAATTTCGTTAAAAAAACGTGGTTGTTTCGGAATAAAAAAGCACCAATGGAAGGTCATTTTGTATTGGATTGGGAGGAAAAGGATACACAAGGACGTGAAAAATAATTTAGCAGAATAACACAGCCAAAATGCACTCGGATGGTGACAAAAACAAAATTAAGACATGAGAACTGAGGAAAGATCGGAGAAATGGAAGATAATCGAATTTCAAAAAAAAAAACAATTTTCAACGCTAACTTGACCACAGATTTTCTTTTTTTGTATATCGTGAGATTTTTTTTTAGATATTTGTGACAAGATAGCGATGAATTAAGTATGCATATTACTTTACGAAAGTTAGGAAACTCCTTAGATACAGCTCCTATAGAAAATGTGGCAAAAATGGGCAGCTTGAGATGGGCATAAGAGCAAGTTGAAAGTACATATGAAAGTTTTAAATTTTATGAACCGTCAAAGCTTTTGAAAAGCTTTTTTTCTCAAAAATGTTTGCAAACAGTGTTTTTTTCCATAATTAAAAATTTAAGCCAATATCAGAAAGCCTTTCTGTTTTGAAAACTTTTCTAACATGATCAGGCTGAAAAGTCTGCATTTTTTGAATGGATCCAAAATTTTGAGAACTTGTTTCGTTGCTTTCAAACATTTTTTTTGAAATATCTTTCCTAAAAAGATTTCTCAGGAGATCATCGTTTCCTACGCCACTCCCAGTCTTCAGGAAGGTCGCCTCGAATCGCGACGTCGTTGGGATCCGCCATTTCGACTTGACAGGTGGCACCGAGCCAGCCAGGGGAGCACGAACATTTTCCGCTGAAATTCAGACGTTTTGAAACAAAAAGGCGGATCCACAAACGTTTTGGGATGACACGAGGCGCCGTTGAAGCATTGGCATTTGTGTTCGCATGAGTCTCCGTACCTTCCAGGTCGGCATTCTGCAAAAATTGTCCCTTTGGAACTACCTTTTTTCAAGGTTTTCTGGAAGTTTCAAAAAAAGAAATGCAGACAAAAAAACTCCTTTATGAGTAGAGACAGGAATTTCAAAGAAAGGTCAACAAAACCAATCTCAGTTCCAACTTATACATTTTGACTTGAAAGTTGTTGAGGTTGGCTTTTCATACGAATATGAGAACCAAAAAAACTAAATAAAAGTTGAAATCTTTTTTTAATTTTTTTGCCAAATTTTTTTTTTGAAAAAAGCGGCTTTCAAAAAGATTCAAAAATTCTATCAGCTACATGTGAAAATGTCAGTTTTGGTCATTTTTTAACATTTCGAATACCTTGCTCGCATTTGGCCCCGTGTAATCCAACAGGACAGATGCACGATCCTTCGACCGGATTGCAAGGAAAGTCGCCGCAGTCGCACTTTTGGCTACATGCCGGCCCATAAGTTGAGTTGGAGCAGCTTTGTTCGCACTATAAATCCATCTTTTACAGTTGGACATCGTCGGAAAAAGACCTTATCGCCCTGGAAACCTGCAGGACACAGACATCGGCCATCAGCCGGATCGCAGAATGCTCCGTTTTGGCAGGAGCAAGACTGAGAGCAGTACCAACCATAGAAACCCGTAGGACACACTGAAAACCCCATTGAGGAAATACCAGTTAATATAAAATCAATAAAGTAAAGAAATCAACAGTGGCTTGGAATCAAAGAGAAAATGAATTCTAATGAGGATTTCGGATGTGAGACTACTCTTTTCTTCAATATTGTGTCGCCATTTTATTTAACTTCTCAACAAAATATTTCCAACCAATTGCTTTTGATCGTCGGTTAAACATTTAATATTTATTTTATTTTCTATCGTTTGAACCGTTCACACTTAGAACATAAAATTTGATAACACCTGTAGTAAGTCCGTTGAGATGACCGCGAAATAACAACTTTTTTCGCAGAAACTTTATTTTACGCTGAACAAACGTCGGAAAAAGCGAAACTTACTGAATTGACAGCGAGTTCCATAGCGCCCGGGAGGACAGTCACAGCAGCCTTGTACTGGATCACATCTGGAAACAATATTGACTTGCAAGAGTGAAAATAGAACGAACTAGCAAAAATCAAGACGAGAATGGGATACGACAAAGCTTTGGCTCAACGCTAACCCCAATTTCTGAGATTCTACCATCCCTTTCCCTCGAGATCACGAGAAAAACTTCAAATATGCACCATCAATACGATTAGAAAATATTTGACAAAAATGTTCCAAGTTCTGTTTGGCAAGCAGCAAAGAAAAAGTGATACCTGGCTTGGCCGTGGCACTCGCAGTCGAGCGTGCAGTTGAGGCCGTACTTCCCTGATGGACAAGACTGTTCACAAGTTGGACCCATATATCCCAGGTTACATCTGAAAGCTGCCGATTTGGTCTACAATCCGAAAAAAAAAAGTCGGACCTGCAAGAGCCGGTTGTGGGATCACAGTGACCATTCGTACAACGGCATTTTTCTTTGCATCCGGCGCCCCAGCGGCCATCGGGGCATACTAAGGAAACTATTTTATAAAATTGAGAGCTCATTGAGAAACCTTGGTTGCAGGTGATGCCTGTGAATCCAGGTGCACATCGGCATTGGCCTGTCAGTCTGTCGCAGGCGCCTCCGTTTTCGCAGTTGCAAATCTTCTCGCATCTAGTTAATTTTCACGGTTAGATTCTCAATATTCTCAATATTCTCAGATCGAGCCATTTCATAACCTTATGAAAAATATGAGAACACTCGGGACAAAAAGGACTATGTGGCTTACAGTAAAAAAGAAATACTCGATTCACCGTTGTCTTGAACCATTATTTCCCGGACCAAAGATATTATTTTATATATGATCAAAAATAATAGTGCGAAGAAGGTTTAAGCGTGGGTAAATTTTTTCAGGACTACGTATCAAACTCTTTTTTAGCTTAAAAAACGCACAAAAGACGTACAAATATTTTCTCTTCGCACTTCTTCGCGTGTGATTTTCAAACCGCCATTAATTCTTATTATTTTTCAAGACACTATAAAAGTTCCCATTAAGTTCATACTTTAAGGAATTTCTCGATAAGCGACGATTCTTAGTTTATCAAAAATTGTACTAACTTCAGCCAATACAAACACTTTCTTCTAAAAGGCATCCTTCTTATAAGCCTCGAAATATGTTTGTATTCTCGAAACTAACGTTGGGCCAAAGCGATCCGACGGACAAGCCGTCTCGCACTTGGTGCCGATGAAGGCAGGAGGACAGATGCATCCGCCGGTCTCGACATCGCAGACGCCGCCGTTCTCGCAGGCGCACAACTCCTTGCAGTCGCTGCCGTAGCGGCCCTGCACGCAGCCTTTTTTGCAGTCCTCGCCGCCGAAGCCAGGTTTGCAGAAGCACTTGCCAGTGATCGGATCGCACAACGAATTCTCGCCGCATTCGCATTTCATCGAACAGCTCTCGCCGTAGGTTCCCTCGGGGCAAAGCTGCAGGTTTCTATGTTTAGAACGGTAGCCTTGGTTTTCTCAAAACCTCTGCTTTTTTGGTGGTATGAGAAAAAAAAAACACCAGCGAAAATTCAAACGGCGACTTTTCCGATTTTTTCATATCGCTAGGGAACTTTCCGACGGAGATGTTTCCGACTTTTACCCTCAAGTTTTTCGGTTTATAAAACATCTATAAACATTTTTTTCCTACTTCTTTGTGTTTTAATCATGAACCAACTACCTACTTTATATAGGAAGATTTAAAACGAAGATTTTATCGAGAAAAAAAAGTCGGAAAAAAAGATTCGTCGGAAAGGTGGCCGTCGGAAAGTTCCCTAGCGATATGAAAAAAATCGGAAAAAGTCGCCGTTTGAATTTTCGCTGGTCTTTTTCATACCACCGCTTTTTTTATAGGTTTATAGTTTGCTTAGCTGCTTTGAAATGAAATATGTGATTAAAATGAATCCTCAGTTTTTATGACGCCTTTGAATATTTTCTGAGAAAGAAAAATAGCGAGTTAGATTAGATTAGAGGTTGCACAACCAACCCTTATGAATTCGCTCGAAACAATAATCGCCAATATTTTGTCAAGTTTTCAAACTAATCTCAATCTTATTCATTAAGTTTTTTTTTTTGAAAAAATTTGTTAATTTTTCATAGTTCCGTGTTGTCAAGAGCGGTGTTGGTACAACTTTTCCGTTGAAAATTGATTAAAGGATCCTAATAAACTTTTGTAATATCACGTCTCACCAAATATACTCTTATCTCCTGCATGAAACGGGTACATAAGGTGTCGTGTCTATCATTCTGAGACTTCTTCACTCGGCCAAAAACCTTTGTTCATACCTCGACTACCGCGAACACAACATTAAAAAAGTAACGAACCATCTATTCCTTGGGATAATTTGATAACGCGAAGAGAAAATTATGCGTGAAAACAAGGCAAAGATAAAAATGGCAATTGAACGTTTCAAACGGCACATTTGACCAAAAAAAAAACCGACCTCGGTGCAAGAGTGTCCAGCATAACCCTTCGGACATTGACAACGCCCAGAAATGTGGTCGCAAGCCTTGTTGTTGGCGCAACGACAGGCCTGAGAGCAGTGCCGCCCAAAGTATCCCTTGAGACAAGCTGAACAAGGAGTTAGGTTGAAGAGAGTCGCGCGGAACCAACGTCGGTTGCATTTTCGGCCTCGCCATCCAGGTTGACAAGTGCAGTGGCCGCTGATCGCGTCGCATTGGGCGCCGTTCTCGCATTCGCAGGCCTCCTCGCATTTCAATCCGAACTGACCTCCGGGGCAACGACGCTCACATCTGTATGGGAGCTTTGAAGTTTTAAGCGATCAACCAACTTTAATATGTTGCTTTAATAACAAGCTTCAGGTCGGCAAATGAGTATAAAACCCCAAATATCAGAATTCTAGAACTCTTGCTGAAGAAGCAAAACCTTTCTTGATGAAGACATAAAATGAGATAGAAAAACGTCGAAAATTGTCTTATCATAATGCGGAACCGTTTCGGATTTCAAAACTTTCCGAAAAACAATATTTTATGAATGAAACTTTTTTTTTTTGAAAGACAGTGAAAAGTACCTCAAGTTCTACACAGCTCAATCTTCATTTTAGCCTCGATAAAAAACGAAAGAACATGTTTTTCTTTCTCCTTGGATCTTTTCAAAACTATGAATAACCTGTCGCCAGTCCAACCAGGAAGACATTCGCAGGTTCCAGTGGTTCGGTTGCAGTTGGCGCCATTGGAGCAGTCGCACTGCTGTTCGCAATTTTTGCCGTACTGACCAAAAGGACACACTGAAAACCAGAGCTGGGTTTCTTTCAGAACCGTGAGCCAACTGACGGAACTCGCAGGCCGGTCCAGTCCAGCCGTCGACGCAGGAACATTGTCCAGTCAAGGAGTCGCAGTCGCCTCCGTGCATGCAAAGACAGTGCTTCATGCAGTTGGCTCCCCAGAGGCCCGAAGGACATTCTGAACCCCTCATCGTCAAGTTTATACGGAAAAAAAAGATGAAACAATTACTGGATCTAATAAAAATAAATTAAGGTCAGGTATCAAAAAATAAGGTTTGTAAGCACGTTTCTGTACAATTTTTCTCCAATATATTCATCAGAATCTGGACAGAATCGCCAAAAAACGGTTTTTAGATTTTCCAACAAACTGTATAGGGTTAAAACTATGATAGCTTAAAGCGTTTTCGAGTAGACCGTTGCCATTTTCTCCAGGAGTTTTCAGATAGCTATCCGCTCAAGACTTCGTCAGAGTGTAGCTGATTTTGATTCGATTATGGTGCTACGGGATACAATAAGGGTAAAAGGGAATGAAAAATATTCCTGCTGAATTGATTTTTTTTTTTTTTGATTTTATAGGATGCACCTAAAGAACTATGGAAAAAAGTCTGAGCACCCACCAGTTTCACAGTTTTTGCCCATGAAACCAGTCGGACAGTCGCAATAGCCGGTGAGACGGTCGCAGGTGGCTCCATTCGAGCAAAGACAGCTGTTTTTGCATCCTTCGCCCCATCTGAACTTAACGAAAAGTACTGGGGATATTTTGATGGAACGAACCGGCCAGGCGGACAAGGCGTGGCGCAGTCGGGACCAGTCCATCCGGCAGAACAGCGACACTCGCCGCTCACCGGGTCACAGCGTGCCACGAACGGATTGTAGGTCGTCGTGTCATCTGAAGGCCATTTTTCCCTCTCTTCTGCGCTCCAACGACAAACTCGAAGTGGCGCAGTCGCAGATCGCGTTGCAGCCTTCGCCGTAGCGGCCGTCAGGACACGGTCGTTCGCATCGTTTGCCTCTCCAGCCTGGCTTGCAGCTGCATGATCCGCTAACAGGGTCACACTGAACAAAATATTTTGAATCTAATGAAGCTAGAAGTTTATAATTTTTTCTAATGAAACATCCTTGAATACATCAGGAGATCATGGACCGACCATTCTATGAGATTTTCGATCTTTCTCCCAAGTTTCCTTGAATTGAAGTCCTCGTGAGATCAGAACGTACTTTTATTTTTTAGAAACGATCTCTTGGGGTTCAAACTCAAATATGTATCCTATTTCTTGAAAATCAACCCCTCCTCTCGGACTAATGAGTTTTTAAATGCCCATATTTTCATTCAGTCAAGTTTCGGGAAACTGTTAAGTCTTCAACAAAAAAGTCGGAGTTGCTATACTATAAACTTTCAAACGAAAATGCTAAGGAGAAAGCTTTTGAAAGTATAATGTTTACAAGCTGATTCCAAAAAAAAGAGAGAAAAATGTCTACCTGTCCACCGTTCTGGCACATGCAAACGCCTTTGCAGCCGGCTCCGAAATGATTGGTCTCGCAAACTGGAATCGTTTCTCGTAATGAATGGAACCGTGGATAGATGAACAGACCATCTTCACACCGTTGTCCTTTCTTGCCTGGTGGACAGATGCACTCGCCGTCGGACGGATCGCAGTGCATACCATCAGCACAATCGCATTTCTTCGTACAGTGCTCAAATAGTTTCGATTTTTGAGAAACAACAAAAAAAGATCAAGCTTATTTAAATGCGATTTCTAAACCATCATATACTTAAAGTTTGCCCTGTTCATTTTTTTTTTCTTCTAAAACCTTGCCGTAGGTTCCCTGTGCGCAGCTCTTCTCGCAGTTATGACCGCTCCAGCCGGCGGCACATTCGCACTTTCCGTTGGCCGCATCGCAAAGTCCTCCGTTTTGGCATTTGCACAACTGCATGCAGTCCTTGCCGAACCTTCCGGACGGACACACTGAAACGTCTCCGTGATTGACGGCTGAGGCTTAAGGCCGTACATTCGCTACAACTAGCGCCGTAGAAGCCTGCCGGACACGCGCAGGATCCATCTTTGGAGTCGCACTCTCCGCCGTTGATGCAAGCACACGAGTGAGCGCAGTTAGGACCGTAAGTTCCAGATACGCATTCTGGAAACCTCTGGACTGTCAAAAATGAATGAAATATTGTTAAACGGTGTTTGAATCGAACACAGATTAAAAAAGGTCCCGAAAAAATTAAAACTCTCATTTACTGATATAACGGATGCAAAGGAAACCTATTTCAAAATAATCTGAGTGAAGTTTAATTCATCTTATTTGAAAAGCTGTTGAAAAATTCTGATAGGACCCTCTGTGCAATAAAATCTGAAAAAAACTCAACAATAATACATTTCTACATGACCAATGATAAAAATCGAGCGTTTGACAGTGCTTGGTGAGCCGTGTATCACTACTTTTGGCTAGAGACATCGAAAAAGTGAAGACGAAGGTGCTCACTTTGGTCGCACAGCGGACCGGTGAAACCGGCGAGGCAGGAGCAGGTCCCGGTGACGTGGTGGCAGACGCGGCCCCCAGAATCTTCACATCCACACTTCTGCTCGCAGTCGTGGCCGAATCTGCCCGCGGGACACGCTGAAACACGTGCTCAAAAACTCGTCACAGGTGAGCAGAGTGTTCCGAAGTGGGTGAACTATTGCAGAACTGACAATACTACAAATATACTTTTCGTGAATCAGAAAATAAAATCAGAACTAGTCAAAGTGAGAGGCCCAGAACCTAAGCCGCAAAGTATTCTCGCGTAAAATCGTGACTGAAAACTATGGAAAAAATTACACGGATTGTCGCTCACTATTAGTTCATACAATAATTCAAAACATACAAACGTGTCATTAATTACTCTACAATCACGCTGTGAACTACTTTACCATCAAGTGACACAACATGTGATTTCAAAATTTTCATGAAAAGAAATGTCTTCTGAAGTCACTACACACAGAGAATAAAAAAATCTTATTCTATTCATCGCCAGCTTTAGACAGTACTCAATGAAGGTTTTTTCACTAGAAGCCGAAAATTTTTAATAGAAAGAGTTTATCAACAATTTTTTTCACTCTCTGACATCGAATGAGATTAAATTTGGAAGAAAACCCACTCTTCTCGCATTTTTCTCCAGTGAATCCAGCCGGACACTTTTTCGTGCATTCTCCGGTGTTTGAATCGCAACGGACGCCTAATACTCTCAAAATGAAGCAATCGAATCAATTTCTTGAAAAACCATTGGGACATCGGCATTTCTGAGCACAGCCGGCACCGAAAAAGCCAACTGGACAAGATCTCTTGCACATGGCGCCGTAGAATCCTGGCTTGCATTTGCACTTTCCGGACTGGAAAAGTCCGTGAAAAAAGAGATAAAAATTTTGCACTTTTCTCGTATAGCCGACTCCCGGCTAGCTCGGGATCTTAGCCTGTCTGCGTTCTTCAACAAAAAAGAAGACACTATCTCCTTTTCTAAAAAGACACTATCTCTTTTTCTATCGAGCCAGGAGTCCTTTTTCAATGGCTCAAACCAGCCGGGAAACAACTATACGAGATTTGGATGATTCATAGGAAAACAGTAGAATTTCCTCAGAATAAACGTTTAGGCTATCCAACATCTCTTTTCTTCAGAAAACTTCAAACCTTGGCATCACAACCATCGCTGTTCTCCCGAGCACATTTGCAGACGTGTCGACAATTTTTGCCGAATGTGAAAGCTGGACAGGGCTGAAAGAAGGGCAGACAAGGATATAATGTGAAAAAAGGAAGATTGAACCTTGTCGCATTTTTCTCCATAAAAGACCTTCTTCACAGGTACAGTAGCCGAAAATGGGATCACAACGGCCGTCGGCGCAGTTCATCCGACACTTCAGATCGCAAGACATACCGTAGAACCCTCAAAAAGAAAGGATTAGCTCATAAATAAGAACTAAATGCACCTGCAGGACAAACTTCCGAGAAACATTTACTCGGATCGTCACATCGACACACGCCAGTGTGAGCATCACAATCTTTGCAACGGCAAGTCTGAACATTTCTCACAATATAATTTTTAACTGTCTTATTTTGACAATAGCCTTTGACTAAATTTAATTTTAAAAAACCTGAGTGCATCCGATGCCCCAAGTTCCCCGAGGGCAAATCTCATCGCAAGTCGCTCCAAAATATCCAGATGGACAATCGCATCCGTTGGCCCACAGCCGTACATTGTGCTGGAAACAAAATTTCTGAACCAACTTTTTTCCTTTTCCTCCGAAACCTCCATTTTTGCAATCTTGACAGCCGAATTCACAATGTTTACCAAAATGTCCAGGTGGGCAGTCTGTAGGAATCAAAAATCATTGAGAATATTAAAATGAAACAGATAAAACGCAATATTTTTGTGAGGAAAATCGGAGTAAAAGATGCAAAGAAAACTTTTTATTGCGGTCTCACACAGAAAATAACAATGGGCTTGAATTTCAATCAAATTCAAATCTCTTCAAATCTACCATAATTCAGCAGAGCCTTTTTGAATTCTCTGAGGTCTGAATAAATTGAATTGAATTGTTGAATTTCAATATTGAGAATTTTTAAAAAAACTTAGTCGTTTATAATTTTTTTCAATTTCAAAAAGAAATGGAAAGGAAACTCTGATAAATTCCTGAGTAAAGCTATAGGAAAAGATAAGTCCAGGCCGGGAAATGAATCTTGTAGAAGGAGCAAAAAAAAAACGCACAAAAAGCCTTATTTTATTGATTCGTAACATTCATTCACTCAAAAATCTAACTTCAAATGCCACAGAAGCTAAAAGCGGAACCTTTCACGTTCCGACGTCGTCCAAAGGAAAATCGCCGTCGATGGGGTTTCTTCTTCTTCGGAGATTCTTCGGGAAAACTCTCGAGACTCGAAATGACGTCATCGATGGCAGCGACGTCTTCGGGGTCGATGGTCTGCAAGTCGGCGTCGATGGAGGAGTCGAGCTGCTTCGGGAGCTGTACCACATCTGAAGTACAGACGCCGTGCAAAAGCGAAATAACAAGCTCTGTTAGAAGTCGGGTTTCTTGCAATTCAGTTCAAAATTAAATGCGTAAAAAGCTACAAATGCTCACAACACGTCTACCATTCAAATCTCCTTCTACGTGTCTAAAAACTCACAAATTTCTTCATCGGCATTCGATAAAGCAGCTGTAAGAAAAGTTCGGTGACTAATTAGCGAGTCTAGAAAGACGAACCGACGCAAGAGTGTCCGTCTTCGGAGAGTACGTAGCCGCCGAAGCACTCGCACCGTCTGGAGCCCTCCTCGTTCCGACAGAGCTGACTGCAGCCGCCGTTGTTCACCAGACATTCATTCACATCTGTACCTTTCAGAATAGAGTACTCTTCCCTTTATTTCGCTTCCTACCGTGACAGGTATGCCGGTCGTTGCCAAGGTAGAATCCTTCGCTGCAGGAACATTCGTAGTCGCCCGGCCGATTCGTGCAGTTTTGCGAGCACCCGGCGTTGTTGTTCACGCACTCATTCAGGTCTGAGAAGAACTGTTTGAATCAAACTTCAAATACCAAAAGAAAATGGTAAGTTTATTAGGTTTCAATCAAAATCTGTTCAAGAATGCTCACTTTCCCAACTTTTGAACCATTTGAAAGTGTCAAAACATTTCGAGAAGAAAACATTGTGTTTTTTTGACTATTTTTTTCAGTTAAAAATATATTATTTTTGAAATCGATTTATTTTTCTGAGATAAACCTTTCGATGAAAAATAATGAGAAGACGATTTAATGACTAGATTTTTGAACAACCTGATTTAAAACTTTCCGAATTTTTAAATAAATATGAACTTCTGAAAAGAATATATACGAAGCCCTTCATGAATTTGCTTATGAGAAGATAGTATAGTATGAAAAGGTACCTTCACAAGTTTTGCGGTCGTAGGTTAACATGAAGCCCGGCTTGCATTGGCATTCGTAAGAACCTGGAGAAGGAAAAAATAGAATGGGAGATGGCAAATTTCAAAAAAAAAAACCTGCAAAATTGACACAGATCTGATCGCAGCCCCCATTTCCATTTGAACATTCGTTAATATCTGAAAAAATTAAAATTTGAAGAAAAAAAAAATGAAAATTAAGAATTGGTGTGAATCTACTTGGTGGTTTGAAAACAGAGATCATCTACAACTGAAAGAGAACTGTGCGCAGTGAGGTGCAGATTTCTACTTCTAGAGCCATCCACAACGTGTTGGAAGTCACCCTCGCAGTTGTGGGAACCGCGAATTCGGAACCCCGCATCGCAGAAGCAACGGAGCTGTCCGGTCCGCGCATCCATACAGAGACGGTGACAAGAATCTCGGACGACGCACGTCATCGTCTCATAAGGATCCCAGACGCGGTCTCCGACCACTTCAATTGGTAAAGTTGCCAGGCAACACTGTCTCACTCGACAGATCGAGATCATTTTGATGGGTCAGAAGTTCTCTCCGGAAAACAGACCTTGGCACATTCGACCATCGGAAAGCAGCTCGTAGCCTTCGCGACAGCGGCAAATGTGGCCTCCATCCGGCTGGTCGAAGCAGTTGTGCTGACAACCGCCGTTTGCTAAAATTATAATGGCTACTGCAGGAAAGAAAAATTTAAAGACTTGGTCAAAGCAAACTCGAAGAAAAGAAATGATCGTTAGAGAGTTTAAAAATAACTAAAACTTTGGAGAGTCAAAGAAATTTCATATTTTCGGTTTTTCTTCAGTTTGAGAATATTTCCCATGATAGAAAAAGGAAAACATAAATAAAAAAGAAAAAGTTCCTTTGAGATGAAAAAGCTGAAAAGAAACCGTTGAAAGCTCCTAAAATAATGAAAAACAAAGCTTCAAGCTCGTTTTTCATAGCCTCAGAGGGTCTTTTATGAGTTCCATGAAACCTTTCTAATTGCTTTCCAGAATCTTTTTGATAGAGGATGTAAAAACGATGCAAAATTGAAATAAAAAATCTGTGGAAACCCTTAGAAGATATTTTGTTTTGAAAAAAGTTTTTGAAGAGCTTTCCCGTTTTCCCTTAAAATATTTGTATAAAAACTTTTCTTCTTTTTTTCGGAAAGTAAATCATTTCGCACCAATTTGACAAGGAGTCTGGAGCTCCTCGCAAGTGCGGCCGTCCTCGGCGAGTTGGAATCCTTCGCGACATTCGCACTTGTATGAGCCACGGATGTTGACGCATCGGTGTTGACAGCCGCTGCCACTGTCGCACTCATCGACATCTGATAGAAGCTGAAGGTCGTCCCGGGCAACCTTCAGAAGAGAACCTATGCAGGAGCGTCGGTCGTAGGCCAGACGGAAGCCGCCGAAACACTGACACTTGGCCCGGCCATTGTCGTTGATGCAGTGGTGCTCGCAGCCGCCTTTCCTTTCTGCGCACGGATCTTCGGCTGAAACTCGAAATTAGCGATAAACCTGTGAGAAACACCGAAAGATCGAATGAAGCAGAAAGTCAAAGAAGCGGAAATATTTTTCAACGCTTTCTTTTCACATTTTTGCAAATTTGTCTTAGTAGAGGAAAGAGTATGGTTCCGATCTTAATCGAAAAATCGGCAGTTGAAGAAAAGTTAGAAAAGAAGGCGAGTCAACTACAAAGTAATTTTAAAAAAAGGTCGTTCAAACTTAAAGCTTCTTCTGAAAATCAACAAAAAACTAAAAGTTCAGAAAGGATCAAAAATGAAAAACTTAACAATTATCGAGATTAGGGGTCTCAAGATTCGTTTTTGCGGTATCGCAATAAATATGATGAGCTTTGGATCAATTTCCCAGATTTCGTTTATAATCACATTGTGCAGGTTGAAATTATTTGTTCGCCCAATGCAGGTTTTTCAGCCGACTTCCAAGAATATCAAAAGTATTGAGTCAAGGAACTCTCTTACTAATGATCTGTTGCAACATTTCGAATGTTTTTTTTACATATTCCTAATTTCTCCAAAAGACCGACTGCCGCAAAATTTGAAACCGACAAAATCCTTACGTTCACATTTGCGTTTGTCCTCAGCAAGTCGGTAGCCGACACGGCATTTACAGCGATAGAACTTTCCATCTTTCTCCTCACAAAGATGAGCGCAGCCGCCGTTGTCGACCCCGCAAGAGCTGGCTTCTGTAAACTCCTCAACCATTTGTTGCCATTATTCGGAATCGGTGCCGAAATCGGGTGATGAAGAAGAGCACTCAAATGTGACATGTGCAAGCTCAGGTCAAGTGCGCTTCTCGCCATGTTTGCTTGCGTCGAGACCAACAAGTAATCACAACAATTGATTTTTTTTTTCATCTTTTTCGAATCCAGAGAACTCATAAACGGGAAAGAAAACTGATAAAATGTTTTTAAATGGCTCAAAATTACATTTTTTTTCAAGAAGGGCTTTTCCGATTTTATTTGAAAAAAAAAATGCTTCCCTGCATTTTCAGGCTTACCAAAAAAATGCTATCTTTTTTTTGTTGGAGACAGTTTTCTGGATTTTTAGGGCAAAAGCCGCAATCCTCAATAACTCTTCGGCACGAAGTTTCATGGATGGAATACATATATTCATAACAAACCATCATCCAACATTCAAAACTAAATTTCTGGAAGACTAACCGACGCATTTCCGTCCATTCGAGTGAAGCTGAAGGCCAGAGGGACAGTCGCAGCGGTGGCCGCCGTCCAAGTTGATGCAGCGATGAGAACAGCCGCCGTTGGAAGTCAGACACTCGTCCACATCTCAACTTTCCGGTCATCGCTGATCTCACCTGTGATTCTACCTGTACAGGTCCTCGCATCATAAGAGAGCTCGAAGCCTGGCCAACAGCGGCAGTAGAACGTCCCTATCGTGTTGACGCAGTCGTGATGACAGCCGCCGTTTCCGACGACGCACTCGTCCGTATCTACAAACGAGTTTAGGATGAGTTGGGAAAAAAAGGGCGTTATGATAACTTTTTCTATAAATCAACTTATATTCAAAATCTTCAAGGTCACGTTTGTAAGGGGCTTTAGGGGCTCAGAGGTCATATTTTGAATTATGACAATTCATAGTGAGAATCTATTTTTTCGAAGTCTGCGAATTGGATGATTCTCTCCACTCATAGCATCTTATCTGATCTGAAAATTTATCTGAAAATTGAATAAAGGCAAATTATTGCTTTTTCCCTTCTCAGATCAGCTCTTCCGTGTCTTTTTCAAACTTCTGCAATAAGGCGTCTTCAAGAGTCATCTAACGAAAAATAAGTATCAAAAAGCTTACCATATTGACATTTGGCGCCAGTGAAACCCGGAGGACAGGCGCAGATTTCCTCTTTGGAAGAACCATCGAGGTTCGGGATGCAGGTGCCCCCATTGTGACAGAGGTCTACCGTGCAGTTTGCTGTAAAACTTGTTTGAAAAATCGATTTCCCAATGAGAATTTTTCAAAACCAGACTTTCTAGACGAGACTTTTATTGGGTTCCGACATCGTTTCAAGCTCTTTGAATTTGAAAAATGGCATTTTATGTAGCCATAAGTTGAAAAAAGTGGCTTTGTTTTCTTCTCCTTCTTTTCAAGTTTTAAAGCACTCATATCAAATTGTTGAATCATTCTACTCGGTGCCAGGTTAGCTTCACCCACTGCGCTGAACCTCTGAGTCAAACATATTAATTTCGCGCACATGCCCTCAAACTATCAGGTTTCAAATTAATCGAGTGGCGAACAAGAAGGGTCAACCGTCAAACAAATTGACCCCCCTGAGAGCTACTGAGGCCAAGGAACGGAATGTTTTTAGTCAGAAGCCGCCGTAATTTGCATAAAATCCCGGACGATTTTGATGGATGGGCCGATTTGTCGAGACGACGAAACGTCGGCGCCAAACGACACGTATGTAGAACAATGGAGGAGTCCATATGACACGGCGACGGTAATTACCGACGTCGTTAACTCGGCCGGCGGCTGTTCATGAATCTTTCACCGAATGAGCATTGTCTTCCTGCCAAGAACGAGCGTTCGTGAACATCGAGAACGGCCAGGTTCGACATCACCTGTCGGCAGCCTGGCTCCCATGTTCTCCAGATGGCCGGATGGAACTTTTATGGGAAATTATACAAACTTCACATACTTCAGCTTTTTGATTTGTTGAAGAAGTATTGGCTGGACTAAAAAAAGTCTAGATGCGAAATGCTTTTCGGGGAAAGTATCCAGGGCTAACAGGACTGCTAAACCTCAAACAAAACAAAAAAAATAATGAAATCAGACTATTTTGCTATCAACTGGATGCAACCTGTTGTTATAGACACTGTTTTGAGCCAAAATCAAGATTTTTCAAAAACCTAACTATGAAAGCAGCTTCAGACTAGGTAAATTTCAGAGAAGGTCACAACAAGAATGAACTTTTGTTTCTATCGAACAGCTTCATAGAGCTTTTTCTGATATTCAAACATTAGCTTACATTAGTTTTTTTTTTATCTACCAAGGGATGGTTTCTGCTCACAGTGGGACCAGTGGAACAGAATCTATAAAAGCACCAAAAATGAGCTTGATCGGAGTCATTGAAATTTCCGACTTTCAAGAGCCCCTAACTTTTTCCACATATTTAGAATCAGCGTAAAAACTAGATCTAGATGGGTCTAATTCACAATTCCGACTGTTAGCTGAGACCATACCTTGGTACGATTCTTAAAAAAAGTCTTCCACTAGAAAAAAACAGAATCCGAAGATCCATGAAGCAATAAAACTTTTTGATGCATCTAACAGAACGATTTGCATATTTTGCGACGTTTAAACGACGATTAATTCGATTCTCGACGAGCAGGTGCTCTCATCGTCTTCAGCAACCACCCTAAATTTGGCCTGACATGTGCGGCATTCCGGCGTGGGACAATACAAAAGCTTCGCACATGGACGACCCCAATTAAGCGTAGTTCTTGTCGCGTTTTCCGGCCAATAATCACGTGGCTGTGTTTGTCAGGACATTGACAGAAGATTTATAAGAGAAGATAATCAACTGATTTAGAACTGGATCAAACTTTTCATCTTTTTGGAATCACCAACAGAAAAACTTCAAATGGGAAGAACCTTTTTGTAAACTTATTCCCAAACCGTCACTTTTTTCTATAGAAGAAATCGAACCTCGTTGACAGCCGACCTGTCCAGGAACGTGAACCCAGCCAGGACAACACTCTGCGACTGTGTGTCGTCGAGTCCGGTTCACCTTGTTGTAGGTGTGGAAATAGACGGTCCTGAACACGAATCAGCTCTTTTAGAAACTCCTCGCTGTGTCGAGCCATTTTTATTATAACTTTATTCCTCTAATTCCGCAAGATCATCATTGAACACGGCATATAAAAAGTAATATTTATACATTTTTATTTTTTTTTAATCTAGGTTAGAGAGAAAACAATTTTTTTTTTCGCTGGTTCTTTTTTTCGGCACCGATTCATCAATAAACTTTAAAAAAATGTTAAATTTCCAATTTAAGTTTTTTTTTTTCGTAAGACGGAATCAGGTATTATGGCTGGATAAGGAATATCAAATATCAGACCAATTGGAAATTTTTTAAAAATGCTTTTTTTAACTGAAACCACAACGCTTTGCATCGTAGCTTGAAATTAAAAGTTTCGCGTTCATCGCTAATGGATGCCGAGGAACTTTAGTTGGCCACTGAGCAATTTTTGGAAAAAGAAAATAAAAAACCGAAAAATAGCTATAAAAAGTATCTAACCTTCTCAAAATTTGAAAATCAAAACAACTGACTTTGGTTCCCGGACGGAGCAACTGCGGAACTTTCCGTTGCAGCCCGGCTTCCGACTCCTCACATACTTGGTGTAGGCCTTCACGCAGGGCTCCTTCAGAGTCACGATCTCGACTTCCTCGTGAGGACACACATTCTTCCTGAAGCTACTTCCTAATAACGTGTTTCGAAATTCAACTTTCAATGGTAAACTTGTTCATTTGGTGTCACTTAAAACAGGCCTGAAAAAATCGTGAAGGTTGATAAATTCATATCACTACACATAAAGGGAGAAAATCGTTTTTTTTTTAAAGATTTTCAAGATATTTAGCAAGATTTTACATTTTCCTTCAACTTGAATTTCGGTTTGAAGAGACTTTCAATTCTTCAAGTCTTTTTTTTATACAAAAAGCGACTCCAGAAAGGAAGACCCATTTTACATACGCTTCGTCGACTTCCTTGCCTGCAGCAGTAAAAAAAAATGAAAAATATTCCTGGTTTCTCATTGAAGAATTTTTTTACAAAGTTTGACAAAAAACAATCAAATTTTTTATTTTTAAAACTTTGAAAAATAAATTTTCGAGGTAAAAACTGTTTTTTTTTGTTTTTTAAATAGTCGAGATCTTAGAGATGAAGTGTTTTACAAGACAATACAATTTTTGAATATGTGAGCCCTGTTTTTTCAGGGTTTTTTTTATCCGTTCTCGAGTTTTCAGTGAAAAATAATAATAAATTTGGAAATGCGCTTCGGTTCAGTCACTTCAATGAAACTTTCCTAGAGACTTTCGTTGCAAATCCTCTATTCAATTTAGAAAAGAACTTTTTTCTTTTTTTGTGAATAACTTGTTCGGGTGATTGTTTGCTGATTTCGCGCTTCTCATTGATATCATTGTTAACGATCCTTTTCGTGGAATTTTAAAAGTAGCCTTCGATTCCCGACTCTGTAGCTCTCCCAGGGATGGAGATAAGAGCCAGCTGCTATCTGAGCAAGACTTCCCATGGACCAACGTCCTGTTTGCTCTTCACATAATTTGACGGCCGGACAAACACGTGGCGCAACGCCTTCTACCAACCTTCCATCGGTGATCACTTCAATTTAAGTTAGCCATTCAATCCATCAATCAATTCCCAAACTTCTAAAAAAAAAAGACTCATCATTTCACGTTTTGCAGCGATATTTCATGCGCCGCCGATGGGATCGAATGGGCCGCAAACTTTTTTTCTGGCATAGTTCCTCATCTCGTCACCACGAGTTAGAAAAAAGCGAAAGATTGAAGTTCACAGGGAGGAGGTAGAAAGAGCCGTTTTGGAATTGTCCTCTGATATGGTGGAGACAGAAAATCGTTTCTTTCACAAGGAAAGGAAGAAATATTAACACAAAAAAATTAAAAAAATAAAACTCCTCGTGCCTTATATTTAGATTCAAAACTCAGATTACTGGCCCACAGAAGATTATTCTAATAAAATTTCCAAAGATTATAAAAATTCTAGTCAATTTAGCTTCATTTTTCGTCGGCTACACACTTACTTCAAAAATTTTCGAATTACCAACACCCCATTGATATCAGAATTCCGCCGAACCAAGAACAACAGTCTACAAAAAAAAAGAAGCGGCACTCGAGAAAGCAATTTGAGCCGGTTTCAGGCGTCGTCGTGGCAAATGAGCCGTCACGCCATCTTTTTTTAAATTCCCGCGCTCTGAATGACGATTGCCTTTTCGAGATCAGAATTTGATGATCAATTCGAAAGTTGGATCAAAAAAAAAACAATTCCCTTCCAAAGTTTTAAGATTGTACTTTCATGAATTACCAATCTAGTTAATACCAAAACTTCACTTTCGTAGGTAAAAATCTTGTTCTTCTAGCATTCTACGACGTTATAT